>JASSUY010045803.1:0-10201 GCA_032466535.1 Forpus xanthops
CCAACACACCAGTCATAGGAGCCATCCCACCATGTCTCTGTGATACCTATGATATCATACCCCTGTAGACGTGCACACATTTCCAATTCCTCTTGTTTGTTCCCCATGCTACGGGCATTTGTATAAAGGCATCTGAGCTGAGCTGGAGCAGGTGGAGTTTGTCTACCCTCCTCTGAACTTTTGTTATAGGTGCTAGCAAGTGACTGGGTGTGTTGGGATGGAATGATGCCCCCCTCCCCCAACACATCTGGTTTAAAGCATCCTTGACCAGTCTGGCAAGTCTCCTACCAAATTCCCTTTTCCTCTTCTTTGTCAGACCAGCCCCACCAGCCCCCAGCAGACCCAGCCTACTAAATTGAGTCCTGTGTTCTAGATACCCAAACCCCTGAGTACAGCACCACCCTTCTAACCATTTATTAACTTGGTAAATCCTCCTAGCATTTTTAATGTCCTGCCCTGTATCCTGGAGAACAGACGAAAAGACAATCTGAGCTCCAGAGGCCCTAACCACCTCTCCCAGAGCTCTGTAGTCCTTCTTTGTATTCTCCGGGCTACTGCAATCTATATCAGTAACACCCACATGGATCACTAGAAGTGGGTAATAGTCAGTGGGATGGACTACAGCAGGCAGCTTCTCCGCAACATCCCTAATACGGGCCCCTGATAGGCAACATACCTCACTCGAGACCAGGTCTGGCTAACAAATGGGTGCCTCTGTTCCTTTCAGAGTAGAGTCCCCTACTACTACGGCCCACCTCTTTTTCCTGGCAGCACCAGTAGCAACCTTCTTTACCAGTGCATCAGTTGGTTGTTCACAGCGTGGTTCCCAGTGGGAGTGTGTTTCCTCATCAGCCCCCTGCAGGACAGCAAAGCGGTTCTGGGTAGGAACAACAGAAGTAGGAGGAAGTCCCTTGCTTTGAATTGTCCTCTTCCTCCTTTTTTTTTTGTTGTTTTTTTCACATTTCTCAAACATTTCACATGAAAAGCCTCCAAACCAGGGCTGAGCAATGATTTTACTACATACACAAAAAAGTCTAGAGAATAGAAGTATTTCTAAGTATTTGAGGTAAAAAAAAAATAATGGAAATTATCTTAAATTTGAAGATGAACAGAAAGCAAGATTATTTTTTAACTGGCATTTATAATTAGGTCTCTAAAATGATATTTAGCCACTGCTATGTTTTCCAGTGTGTTGAGAACTCTGACATTATCACAAAGGTCAGTGGGGTTAAACAATGACATAGTACTAAACAAGTGAGAATCATCTAATTTGGTTTATATCCTCTTGAACAAAATATATTTTTAATTTTGATGTTTCTAGAGTTCTATGCTTATTTATATACTGAGAAAATAAACAGTTACCTCATGGATTTTTTAAATAAACACTACTGCTCTAAAATTGTTTAAACCTCAGAATAAATAAAATTGTCAATTAAGATCATAGGACCACTATTAGAAATTCAGCAGGAATGATAACATTCAGATCATCTTATTCTGATTGTAAAAATAATCTTGTTACTAGAGTGATTTTTAAGGGAAATGAGTGTATTTGGTGAGAATATTCTTTTAACTTAATACCAGTTCATTTAATCTTTTCCACTTCCATAAGTCACCAGTTGTCAGAAGCAGAATGTGTTCTTCTTGTGAGATGATACGTTTGAAATTATTAATTTATCTTTATTGATCTACTTATGAGTCTTAATAATGCAGAATTATCAAAATTTCTTTGTGAAGTAAGAAATGGGGTGTTTTGTGTATAAAGGCATTTATTTTGTGAGTCAGATTCACAAACACTAAGAATATCACTAATTGAGAGTTAAAGGTATCAAAAAAAAGATTTATGAAAAGAAGAAAACTGACCCTTCAGTGATCAGAGGGAAAAAAAGAAATTTAAATGTGAAAATTTCTATTAAAAATATTGATCTCCTTTTTATTAAATACATTTTGTGTGCAACACAATTGTGCAAGTCAAAATAAAGCTTTCTATAGCTTATCCTAGAATGAAAATCTTTCTTTTAGGAATACAATTATAGCCCTCAATTTCTTCATTCAAAAGCTTTCTGAATGAGATTCAAGATTAGTTTTTTCTACTGAAGCAGTTAAGTGCTTTAGCTGTTCACAGTGCAATTGTCTCCTAATTACGCTTTAGATAAAAGAATATTTCAATGGTCTTGCATACTGCAGACAAATAAAAACAAACATCTCAGAGTTCTTGCTGACCATTCAGTTTCATGAGCTTTTTTACAGAAAGCTAAAATAGAAGTTACAAATACTATCCTTTCATTTCTTAGAGGTGTTTAGCTTCAGAGAGATGTGCAGTATAAAGCTCTTATTGCCCATTCAGTAGAAATAATATGCTGCTTTGTACACCTTATAGGCATAAAGCTGTTGACAAAGCTATTCTTCAGAATACTGTAATCAGCTACAAGACCTGGTTTCTAAAATCCACAGGTGTCTTTCTCAGGCTTTTTGAAAGATTAATATAAATTATTTAAACAATTCAGTAGGTATGTGCACTTACCCATGTTCGGTGTTACTCATTTATTTCTAGCTTTGAACTCTGCAGTCCCAGTGCAATAAAATATATAATCACATAAATGTACATCAATTTAATGAACTTACAAAAAAAAAAAAAATAGTATAGAGGTGGTGCATAAGCACGTGAAGTGCATGTGCATGAGAGCACTTACATAATGGAAGGTACTCCTGATTTATACTTTGGGAGGGCTCTGGAAGGTAAAAGAAATATTCAATCCATTGCATATTTTGTGTTTAGGGCCATCACTATAATGACTCAATTCAAATGTAAAACATTTGTTGCTCTATACACTCAAAAATTTTTACAGCTCACAGATTGTGATTGTATATGAAGTATTAACATCCAAAGAGAGTCTGGAAAAAAACTGAGGGCCATTACAATGCTGGCAACAAAAATTATCTAATGTACTTTCTAGAAACAGTGAGAGGAGATAAACCTGGGATATAAATATCAAATTGTTAATTGTTTATAGCCACGAATGTGCTGACACCATCCTGGGAAAACAAGCAAATGGCAATAGACAGTGGCAAAACCATTGTCTTAATAATGGATACATACTTTCACATCCAAAAAGTTATTTTTCACAAAGTTAACAGCAACATATGCCTACCTGTGCAGTAATTTAATATTGCTATTTATAATTATTTGGGGTTTTCATCTTATTTATACACTTGGCTTTCATCTACCAGTAAAAAAAGAGCCTATAGTACTTATAGTCAGTTATTAATCGGGTTTGAGCTCCTGCCACAGGAGTCACTCTGACATCTATATGCGTGACTAGTGGGAGTTCTCTGATAATTACAGGTCATAGCTACCACAAAAAGGTTGAAATAAAAGAACAGAGATGGAAGCCTGGGTTTTAAATATTGTTCCCAAATGTATATGTTCCAAAAACTTTTTTAAATTGTCTCACAATTCGGAAGATTCTTTGTAGTACTAGTCTGAATCTTCACATTCTCAGCCCAATTCCAGCATGATTCATAACCATAATTTATATGGAAAAGCACCAAACTGCCATGTTTCTGAAGCTTTAATGTTTTTGAGCTTTTCTGAGACCATTTTGTGATTACAACACGCAGATAAATCAAGCAGTTGTGAGAAAATGTCACATTTTCTGATCTATTTAAGGACTATTACCAGAGCACACATAAAAGCAAATATTATGATCAAGACACATTAAAAGAGATAGGAAAGTGTTCATAGGATCAAATAAAACTTCCAAATTCCCATATTTAAAAATTTGACCCAAATGATAAATAACACTATACATAAAGATAACCTTTTCTTCCTGCACCCCAGAAGGGTTGTCCTATTGAGACTGATACTGGATTCTGCTTGGACCAAGTCCATTTTACTACCTTTTTTATCCCCCAAGATACAAATAAGTTGCATATCTTGCATCAAGCATTGATTAATCAGGAGATGACTGTGTTTTCACAAGTTAGTAGTTCAAACAGTAAACAGATTTCCATGATGCTATTATAGTGGCTCTTTCACCTCTTCCAAGGCATTTATGAAAAAACATCCATGTTTACAAAGTTCAGATTTCAAATATCTTCAGCAACCCATTATTATTTGTGTTTATTGTTCTAACTAGGTATTTAAACAAAAAAATGAGCTGAAAGATGCAGCTGAGAATTTAGGTGGATGGAATCTTTCCATGTATTTCACAGAGGAGTATTTGCTTTGCTTCTGCAATGCTTTTTCAGGGTCAAAGATATAAATACTGTGTTTACTTATTTATGCAATGACTCACATAAGGGATTCTCTGAATGAGAGCTGTACAGCATGAGCAACTTAGAAATTGGCTGTTCTATTGAGAAGCATGTTATATGAAAGTACAAATCTGAATTTCTCAGTAGGCAATAAATAATTTTTTTTTTTTTTTTAATTATAAGGCTCTGCACTTTCAATCTGACATAGATTTTTTAGCTCATGCTTAGGACTAAAATAAGGAAAAAATAAAAGCAAATAAGGTTACATTTTAAAAGCCAAATTATTATTTTTTTTTTGGTATTGACAAGAAATAAGAATTATACATTTCACCATTGTAATCATATTTTAAAATACAGTAGGTTTTAAAAAACAGAAAGTCTTATGATGGAAATGTGAATTGACAAAATGAATCCTTTCCAATGCCATCTTTGAAATAGGTGGATAAGTAAAACACAACTTGGCTATGGAAATGAGAATTACTGCTGTAGTGACACTATCGTTTCAGCAAAAACCTACCAATAAGTTACCATGGGGTTTGATTCATTGCTAGGTATTTTGAAGCTTTTCTAAAACGAGAGGCTGAGACAGCTGTAAAAATTGAGTCTCCACCAGTTTAGCTGATTCAGCAAGGAATTAGCCATGCTTAGGAAGTCCTTTAAAAGATATTCTATTCTAAGGCATCAAACCATGAAAATATGTGGAGCCACTGTGATTAAGCAGTGCTGAACACATGTCCACATATTAAATACTGTGAGTTAAACAGTAACACAAAATCTCTGCCTCACACTGAAGGCTTTATGGACAATATTACTATTCCCTTTAATGTTTCTATATTCACAGACCAGTAGGAAGAAAGTATAAGGCCATGATTTTGAATCATTATATTCTGTCTTTCAAAACAATGTTCACTTCCAGTTTTGGAACACACCAATAACGCATTTTTTGGCCTTCCAGAAGTACAAAGAGTGAGATGACCCTTCTTCAGGGTGCTTGTAGAGAAATTGCCCGTCTCATATTCCTTCTTCTCCTCTTAAAGTGCTTAACCTTCTCTTCACAGTTTGGCTCCAACATATAATTATATAAAATTATCAGCACTTTGATTGTAGTGTCCTCAATTATATTAAGAAGAAAATTCTAACCTTCATCATTCTGGGAAATAAATGTTAAAAATGTGAATGCTGAACTAAAAAACAGATGAAAAGGCATTAAATGCTACTAAATTCATTATCGATCACTCAACTTCCAGGAATTACATAGGTAGGGACTCATGTTTTTTAATACTTAAGAAGGTAACAGCTAACAGACTTTTAAAGTCATTGCTATTAACACTGCTGCATCCTCTGCTGCATGATACAAGAACAGAAAGCAACTGTAAAGCCCCTAGGGTGCTGTCCTGAAGTCTAGAGATTCTAGCCTCTACTCTCTACTCTACACAATAAATTTAGAAGATGGAGAGTTCTATTATTCTGATCAGTTCTACTGTAGTCTTCATACCTTCAGAACTGTCAGTATGTTTCAACATCTGTGCAAAAGGCAGTAAGCGTAACTCAGTTTTAGCACACATTATTTCATCATCATGTCAGTATTTAGAATTCAGTTATCCGCTCAGTGAAGATCCTGTGTATCTAAGTTCTAGACTTAATATTTGTAGGTAAAACAAAAATGCATTCAACAATTCAGTGGCACAACCTGCATCCTCATTTTTATGAACTTACAGTTTTGCATAATAGGCCCATAAATGACGATTAAGATGCCCTCAAGTGGATTCCCATATAGGCATGAACTTTCCCTGAAGAGACCAGTCTCTCCATTTTTCCCTAAAAAGATCTGCTTCTTCCACATTTAAGGAAAATGGTAGGATGGAAGCATATGAGACTTTTAAAATATTTTTTTATTTAATTTATATTTTATTTATAGTGTCTATTTATGAGCATTTATGAATTAAAAAATATTCTCACAAAGAACAGTAAATTTCTTTTCATATTCTTGGATCTCTTTAATGTGCTGTCAACCATATACTAATTGAAAAAAAAAAAAAAGTAAAAATACTCTGTTTTCCTTTCTTCCAAAATGCTTTTCACGTGGATGAGTAGAATGCTACTTTGAATTTTCTATGAATAGTTTCTTTTAGCAAATTATGTCAAAACTCCATTAGGCTATATCACCCTCACAGCTGGAGATGTCCAGGGTCTAAGTATTGCTTCAATTGAACTATTCTTCAGTTGTCGATTTTTTTCTGGTTTTGATGTATATAATGTGCTAGCAAGTCTGCATCATTTTAGGTTAAATATCATCTGAAATATCTGATCCACTTCCCTCAAAATATTAATTATTACTAGGAAGTATAGTAATACATTTTTAGGGTGGTTTTTCAATCCTTTTCTTTTTCATCAAAGCTTTTATATCTGCTAGGCTTTCTTCTTAATTCACTGTGGCTTTGAGTCATGAAGTTGAAAAGTATCTAGTTTCTCCTTGCGTGTTTGCTTACATTTCCTTCTTTTAGGTCTTGTTGCTGAATGTTTTCAATTTTATTTCCCTATTTTAGAATGGACGTAAGCTATTTTGTTCTTTTTAATTTTTATTATCTAAAAAGGTTTATTATTTTGGTCTCATCTTTTATTAAGAAAAATAAAATCTATAGTAGGCTTAGCTGGAATAAGATTAGATTGGAAAAAGAATTTTTTCTTTCCTATTTTTCCAACTTCATCTCTCCATTTTCATCTTCCATAAGAAATGGTAAAACATAGCTATAGGAAAAGAACACAGAGCATGGGTACTGCCAAGGAAGCCTTGGATATTAGCTATTCCTCATCCTTTTTCCTAACTCTGGTTACCCTTCTTTTGTCACATTTGCCTCAGAACTTTCTTCTTACCCACCTACAGTTTTCCTGGGTGTTTTATTTAGAGCAAAATTAAATCAGGAATATGTATAACTTCTGTTTTTTTGTTTTTTTTTTTTTTTTTCTACATAATCATATAGCTAACTAAAGTCATTTGAAGACAAGATATAGTAAATAGTAAACTCAAATCACTCAGCTTAGCTGAAAGTTAAGTGATTCAGGACCCCTCCAATTCAATATTTAATTCAATACAAAGCATTTTAGTATACAGTAATGCTTAAATTATCAATATTATATCTTTATGTTTGGTCATTTTGTAAGTTGTGCATGTACACGACTTGTCTGGCTAAAAGTTTATCCTCTTTTTATAGCTGTATTATTTTACACATATACTTAGACATCCAAAATAAGAGCATGTTCTCAGTAGCTCCAATAAAAAACAGAAATTAGAATAAGCTCCACCGACAAAGCATATTTGGCATATTCATAATTAAAGAAATGAACTAAAATATATTGAACTCATGTTTGCACATGCATAAGTTTGCTACAGCAACAATAAGACTGTGGTATGTTGCAATGTTCCTATGTGAGTGTACATGACTTGTTATTCTATATGTTCTCTTACAACTTATTAAAACACAGTATTTATGTTATGCAAGGTAGTAAGGAAATCAGAATTTTTTTCCCAGCAGTTTAAATACTAGACATGCAACACACTAAACAACACACAGTGCCTTTTGACTTATTTTACTGAGATCCAGTTTTACAGTAGATCTACTGAATTCAGCAGAATTATTTTTAGCTTATATTACGTGAGGGAAGAATAAAGCCTTTAGTTACAGATTTCCCATACAGTCAGCCTCATATTCACATTCATATGTACACACACAGATATTGATATGAACATGCAAAAATTTTATTTTACGTTTCCCAGGTTCTGATTATACAGACATTAGTTTGCATATTTGGGAAAGGTTGTTTTCATCCTGGAGAAGCAGGGAGAAAAATCATAAACCACATCTCATTTTATAACACATAAAACATTTATTCTACGTGGTTTTATTCTACAGATGAAATAAGAGGGAAAAAAACCCTTTCTCAACTGTCTCTGACATCAGTCACAGATCTGTTCAGAAAATAAATGTTATTCCTGCGTGCTAGCAGGCTGTGAAAGTAAGGCTTGAAATGGCTGCCTGATTACAAACTTAACACCAACACTTCCTTAATCAACACTCCTTAACTCCCTCCAAATAAGCTCTCTATGATGTTATGATTTATTATATTGACTATGGCTTTTTTCCATTTTGCCTTTTAGGATCTCTTAGAAAGTTGTAATTTAGTTCTTCCCCACCCCCTGCTTCCCCTTAGTGAAGTGGCTGTCTTTGATTAGATTTCCTAGGATTTAGTTCAAAGGGAATTTATTTTTATTCAACTCAAGGAAAAAAAAAAAGAAAAAAAATAAAAATGGCATGAGTCTAAAAGAATAGGCATTAGTAGGTTCACGGCCAAAATAAACCAAAACAAAATCCACAGTATTAGATCACTGATGCAATTTTTTTTAAGATTTTGCTTACTACATAAAAAACAGGAACAGATTTTTTTTTTTCTCCTAGTCTCCCAATTTACTTTTTAAGGAAAACCTTGAATCAAAAAGATAAGACTTAGATAAGACACTGATTTTCAAAGCAGAAAAGTCAATTTATTCACTGCAGTACCTTCCAGAAAGAGCAACTATTTCTCCAGAGTTTTCGACCAATTATAAAATGAAACATATCTTCTTATTTTGAACAATATATTCTCCCTATGTGGAACAGATTACTTATACTAAAGGACATATTTCTATTAATTCTTAGCAGAGTCTAAGATGAGCTGCAGTACATCAAAATAGTATCTTCGAAATAAGAACATAATCAGAAAATATTCCAGACAGTTACAGTCTTCTGCAATACATTATTAGCTGTAACCTTGATCTCTAACCCTGTTATATAAAAAGCTTACCTGGTGGGCATATTATCATGTATCATTTTACAATATGATTTTTTTCATCTCAGATTCTATTGCATATATTGTTTTGATGCTTTTGAAACAGATACACAGTCAGACAAACCAATTATCTGACTCCTTGCCTCCTAAAGATAAAAAATATGTTATGAATCTTAGCCTATAGGTGACTTACATATCTAAGGATGAGGAGAAGGTTTTTATACCTTTTTTTTATTCTATGCTATTTTTGTTACCATCAGGATGATAAAAATGTTATTTGTTATTTGCTGAAAAAAAATCCTGGTGCTGGATTGTAATTATAACTGGTACTTTGCTTGAGAAATCAACCTTACCTCAATCTATTAAAATTTGGAATAAGTGTAAAAAAATACAATTGTGTAAACAATTAATTAATGTATACAATGTGATTTAAATGTGAACTTCTGTTGGAACAATGTTTACTTACAGATGACATTATGTTGTCAAAAACAAGTGTTCTTTGAAATAATTTCCAAAGAACACTACATCTAAATATTTCCACACTTTGGATATTCTCTTTAAATGTTTGATTGTGTAGATTTAGTCAAAGACAAAGATGAAAATTTCAACACAATACACAACCCCTGTAGCATGAAGTCACTCAACAAATTCCTTGAATAATAACTGCAATAAGATATGGTCTTTAAGAAGGTCTTCTTATGAAAGATATACAAATTTGTATATACCGTACCTCCATGTTTTTTTAGATACTAAAATGCAATTCAATTCTAAATTAGTTCTATTTTTTTAAACTAATTCCAGTACTGTTGGTCAGATAATTACAACCTGATTTATTTATCAGTGAGTGAAAAATTAATCTCATTCATCTTGTGAGACCTCACTTGGAATATTGTGTGTAGTTCTCATGTCCTCAACATAAAAAGGACATGGAATTGTTGGAACAAGTCCAAAATAGGGCCACGAAGATGATCAGGGGGCTGGATCACCTTCCAAATGAAGATAGGCTGAGGAAGTTGGGGCTGTTCAGCCTGAAGAAGAGTAGTTTGTGTGGAGACCTCATAGCAGCCTTCCAATATCTGAAGGGGGCCTATAGGGATGCTGAGGAGGGTCTCTTCATGAGGGA
>JASSUY010045807.1:0-10127 GCA_032466535.1 Forpus xanthops
CCCCCCCCCCCTCCCCCCCCCCCCCCCTTTTTTCATATTCCTCTGGAATCATCTGAAATTCAAGTGTACTCCTTACTACTGTGCTGTGGGCCTTATTATTTTGTTCAGTGATGGATTCTTCTTTACAGGCACTTGTATTATAGGGGCTCTGAGCAGTTCACAGTTATTTTTACATGGTAAACCCCTGAGTAGTTTAGAGGGATTTTTCTGGGTTTTGTTTAAAAAATAATATTAAAAAAAAGGGTAAAAAGAAGGGAGGGGGCGCCAGGTTCTACTGTCCCATTTCCATGGTTTTAAAGAGGATCACACTGGTGGTAGAAATGCAGTGCCTTTTCACATTGAATCATTGAGCCATCATCCAGTCTACAAAGAGTGTTCAATTAAAATTGGGATTTTTAAGCTTTTTGCTGTGTTATTACAACAAAACAGCAGGTTTGACTGTCCTCCGCAGCTTCATCTCAGATAGCTTTCACGTCTGTTATGACAAAATTTCTACCTTTTAATGCAGAGCATGCTTTGTTTCTGCTGTGAGGGATAGAGCTGTTTCTTCACTGTGCTCTCCCTCAGCCTTACAAAGAGAAGACCATAGAGAGGTATACTTATGCTTCCTGTGTATGGGTGTGTTTATATGTGTAGTATATATAAATAAATAAATAAGAACACAACATCATAAAAAATTAATTCCAGTGTGCTACCTCAAGGTATTGCTTTCTTGTAGCAAGGAACTATCTTTTTATTTTTTTTTTTTATTGTGGCTTTATTATAACTTCTATTTCTGAAGAATTATAAGGAAAGAATTAGAGACAGGGCAAATTATAGTGACATACTATAAAACAGTGCAGAAACTATTTAAGTGTCTTGTTCAGCTGGAACAGTTCGCCCAAAGAACTGGTAAATGCTCCATCCCTGGCAGTGTTCAAGGCCAGGTTGGACAGAGCCTTAGGTGACATGGTCTAGTGAGAGGTGTCCCTGCCCATGGCAGAGGGATTGGAACTGGATGATCTTAAGATCCTTTCCAACCCAAACCATTCTATGATTCTGTTCTATGATTCTGTGATTTACTTCATAGCAGATAATATCTACTTTACTTATAAAGGACTCTTAATTTTTAAAGAAATAACTGTACCTTGAAATACAGTTTTTAAATGTTTTTCCTTATCTGTGTTTCTGTACATAGTGTTGATCTGTGCTTTAGGATTTTTCTAGTGATGCTAGTGAACAAATTGTGCATAGATTTTAGTCCTCTCAATTTGTAAAGGCACAATTTTAGACACTGTGCTTACTAAAACCAATGGGACAGTGTAATGTGAAGTATGAACATGATCTTTGCAGAATCACTGTATTTGATGATGTTTTCAACTCCTGTTGCAGTTGACACTGTGACCATCATCACAGAGTCAGGGATCCTTGGTGTTAAAGCATGGGCTGACTTCCGAATCTCGGCTTTTCTTTGGGGAGGAAAAAAAGTTATTTTAGAAAACACATCACAGGAATCACATATTGCTTAAAACGTACGTGAAATGCAGCTGTGTGTGGAGTATAGGGATGACTAACATGAAGCAGAAGCATAAGTTATGTTGAAGAAATAAAAAAAAAAGGGGCCTAAAAGGTGGAGTTGTGGGGAGTGTAAGATAGGATAAGACTAGTGCTTTTTTTTTTAAGTAATCATCCTTGTCAGCTACCCTTCAGTACTTAGATATTTTCCATCTGTTGCTCTTTCATTAACCTTCTATTTCCTCTATCCTTAGTGCTGCAATTTTTGATCATCACATGTACTCTTAAAGCTATCCATACATATACACTACATTGCTACTTTCTCATTTCATCTGTTTTATGGTAAATGGAAGTGACATACATTTAAAATGCCATATAAAAAGTAATTTTTCAGTAGTTTTCTTTAAAACTATAAATAGCACTGTAGAAAATTCACTTTATTTTTATTACTCTTACTGGGAAATGTAGGCGACTTGAAAAAACGCCTTTGTAGAAAGGCATATTGCAGAAATGCACACCATGTTTGAGAATAAGTTAATTCTTCTGGTTTAATTCAATATTAACGCCCATTTTGTTGTCAGCAGTCATGTTGCAAGGATCCAACTGCCCAAAACACAACATTATAGTGTTAGGTTAATTAACCTCATTAAAAAAAATACTGGAATTCTGCCTAATAATGCATCTTTACAGACATTTTACAGAAAGTAGTTCAGACTTCTGTAAAGAATGATCTGTTCTCTGCTAGTAATGGCTCCATTTCTGTGACAGTTTTTCTCATCTGTTAATATTGTTTGTGCCATTTCTTGCTGGCTTTGTGGTTATCATTAGAGAGATCTTAACATTTAGTCTGTGCTTTGGAACAGCATGCTGTTTGTGCAAATATAAAAATGTACTCAGTG
The DNA here is from genome assembly GCA_032466535.1 of Forpus xanthops. Classification (NCBI taxonomy): domain Eukaryota; kingdom Metazoa; phylum Chordata; class Aves; order Psittaciformes; family Psittacidae; genus Forpus; species Forpus xanthops. The sequence goes on from JASSUY010045807.1 coordinate 2,394, forward strand.
GACCATCCAGAATGCTACCTACTTGGTTTAAATCCTTAAAGAGCTAGTTTTTTAAAAAAGGAGTTTGATGAAGTAGTATGAGAACTTTTGTGGTCTAGATAGTACATAATTTGCTAAATTGCTAGATATTTTTGATCCTTAGCCTGTCTTATGTCCCTTTTACCCTTGTGATTTAAATATTATAATATTTATAAGTAGATTATAATATCAGATTATAATATTTTATATTAACAAGTATAGCTGGAATTTACGATATTACAAATGGGTAACTGATTTCTATATGACATTTGTAGTAGAGAAAAGTAGTTTAAATGGACAGATCTCAGAAAAATCTCTTCACTCTCTGAAATGTTTTGGTATATGGTACTTTCAGAAGTACCCTTCAGACAGAAGCAAACTGTTTTTCAGCACTAAATATTCTAAAGTCATAAATTACTTAGGCAACTCGATAAATGCATCAGTAATCTTTGTTTTCTAGCCTCCTTTGAAAAATCTGCCCTTGATGTATCAGAGTCTCTTTGAAAAGATGGGAATGTGATCTTTAATCCTTTACTGTAGCTGTAGAACTAAGAAAAATTTTGTTGCTGTTTATTGTCGTAGAACTGCTTGGACTGAAAAAGAAAAGTTAGCTATTGATGCTGTGTATCTTCAACAGAACTATAAGATGAAGCTGAAGTGTTTGATACCCTGGAACTTTTCAAACTTTGGAATTAAAATCCAGTAGTAGCATGTGTTAATAACACAGAGGAAGCTACCTTGTTATTGTAACAAATTGTTTTTAAACTTTGAGAACTTTTTTCATGTCAGGTAGACAGTGAATAGGTATTCTGTTTGTGAAAGCCCTCCTAGTGTGATAGCCAAGCTTTTGAACAGGAGCTGCTTCTCATGTACTGCAACCTTCCTCCAACAGTTAGACCTTTTATCTTCCAGTTTTTTACCCTGCAAACTGCAAGTAGTAATTATCTGTAAAAGAACCTTGAATTCAAGTTCTGGCTTAAGCTGAAGATTTTGAACTCGGACACATTTCCTGAGGTGAAGTAGTCTGGTAGTAGCTGATGGGGTGTGGGATTTTGTTTTTCTTAGGTTCAAACACTTATACAGAGAAATATTACAGTACTTGTTAGCATGTGTTCTTTGCTGGGTAAATTTAATTCAGAATCATCTTTCAGGTCTCTTTCCTATGGAAGAGAAAATTAGATGCTATAATTTCAGGTAAAGCCATTGAATCTTCATAGGTAGTGAGAGTAATATATGTTAGAGATGCACTAGACATACCCATCCTTTAAAAATATGTGTATGTGTGTATGTATACATGACTGTATCCTGAAAATTAAATTTAAGGAATTTCTGGTGTTTGAAGAACAGAGATGCATGTAATGGAAAATGAGAGGTAAGAAAATGGGTTTCCAGGAAAATTACGCCTTTACATTGTTTTACAGCAGTGATGTCCTTCACAGATCATTTGTTCATTTCTCTTAAATAGTTAATTTCTTAAAAAAACAAAACCAAAACAAACTTGTTTTTTCTTTTGTTTTCCCCAGGTAGAGATAGCAGATATTGAAAATGAAGAAAAAAAATATGATCTCTTCCTGGGACTTCTGGAATCTAGTCACAGCCCATCTGAGTTTCAGCACTTGGGTTTACTACTTCAAGCTTGGCCACCAATGGACATGAGCAATAGGTGAGCATTTCTTCAATCATGAGTTCAAAGTCTTTTTGCTTGATAATACCGCGTAGTTTTCAGTCAGTTAATTTAGTCTCTGAGAGGTGTATGACCTTTAGAAAGGGTCATACTGGGAAGAATAAATAGTTAAATAAAGAGAAGCAGAATTGAATCAATCATTTTCTTGTAAAAACTGTATGCATATGCAGTATATATCATGGAGGAGGCAGAAAACCATTTTTTTTTTTGCTGGAGCTGTTGCACAGGAGTTCTTTGTAGCTACTTAAATCTAAGTTATGCATTTTGGTCTTATTTTTGGCAGCATGTACAAAATCCATAAAAAGAAATAGAAAGTTCTGGCTGTTTTTTTCCGTTCACAGTTAAACTTTAGAGAAAAACCTTTGAAAGTTAATGTTCACTTGGCTGTGGCAGATAGTCTGCAGGAGGGCTATAAGGGTAATGGTATCAAGCAATGATGCTTCTCTTTTCTAGATCCACTGCCTATTTTTTCTGCCTCTGAATAAAGTGTCCAAAGGTCAATAGTGTATACTAAGACACATATATGCTAGCCCAGCAATTTAAAATTAAAACTATTATTAAAAAACAGCAGCATTGCTCTCATCAGAACGGGTATTTATTGAAAGTGTTAATTTGGAACATCTTGATGACTTTTTCTTACCAATTATTTGGTTTTTGTCTGTGACTTGCTGAACATTTAAAGGTCTGTTCTGTAGCTGATGATCACTTCTAAGATAGAAGGTTTATATAATCTTACATTATGAGGCAGAATTCAAGGGTCTTTCAAGGAGAGCAGTAATACTAATAAAGTTTTGACTAGTGAGTAAAGTGTGCCATGTTTTATCTAATGGTTAGTTAGCCTAGAGACAGTAGTCGCTAGTCTTCAATTGGACTTTGTGCCACTGATCACAGCCATTTGGGCTTGACAGTTCAACAGATTTTCCGTCTCTCTCACTGACCACTTAGGCAGCCCATGCCTAATCAGTTTGTCAGTGAAGATTTTCTGAAAGTGTCAAAAGGAGGTATATAATATCAGCCATCATCTGCCAAGCCAGTCATTTCATCCTAGAATGGTGTCAGGTTGGTGAGGCACAATGTCCCCCTTTTCAGTTCATACTATTTAGTCTTCTCCCTGTCCTTTGCTTGGAAGTACTTCCAGGAGTATTTATTTCATCTGCTTAGGCACTGAGGTGAGGCTGACCAGCAATGATTTGAGAAGAACGAACTGCATGTTTCATCCTGTGATTACATTTTTTATTTATTTAATTATTTTTGCTAATACTAAAAATTCAGTGTTTCTCTTCACTGCTTTGAGTTTGCCAGGAGGCTTTGCAAAGCTTTTAAGTGAAAATTGTCTCCTTTGCTTTCACCAGTAATAATCACTTATACTGGTTGCATGAAGAGCCTCTGACTGTTACGAGTCTCAAATGGGATCTCCAGTGCAGATTCACAACTGGTTTTCTAGAGTTCAGTGCTAAATTCGTAGTCATTATCTCCAGGAAAATAAAGTCGTTCAGATAGTCCATATTTTCTTGACTTTGCCTGAAACTCTGGATGGCTGAAAATGAAAATAGATTTGAATAGTGGAGCAAATGTTCATAGTAAAGAAAATACTTCTTTTGTTTTAATAATTTTTGATTTTTTTTTTTTAAGGGTGCAGTTAGCACTATTGTTTCATTCTTCAGTTCTCTCTGCTAGGTGGAGGGGTGGAGAAAAATATTAGTCCATTCTCTTCCCTACTTTAGCAGTGTTTTAGAGAAGAAAATTGAAGCTGCTTCTTGAAAGAAATGTCAGAGGCATAGTTCTCCTTCTGCCACCTTCCCTTCATTTTTCTCTTCTCTTTTCTCAGTGTGGGATTGTTGCCTTTCTGCTTTCCGTTAGTATTTATTTATTTAATGAGTAAGCCAACAATGGTTCAATTTTCCACTTCCCTACTAAGAATTGTCCCAATAGAAAAATATATCAAAGATGGCATTTTTCGCTCCCTGGGGTCTTACTGTGTATATATTCCCATTGCTTTCTGTTATTAACAATAGTAAGAAGACTGATTAAGTACTTTACAGGAATATTTACTGTGGATTGAATCTCTTTTCAAGCTCATTTCTAGTGCTTTCAAAAAAGTGATATTTTAACAGTAGTCAATAGCATCCTTTTTGTAAATTATCTTTTCCTCCACTCTAGTTGTATTCTCTCAGTCAACTATGTTTTGGAGCTCCAGGGGTTGTATTTTGTGTGCTTTGGTTTTTGCTCTGTTTTTTAACCAGTCTTAAGAGGTAAACACTCTGTACTTGCTGTAAGGACTTAACTAACATTTAGATCTAAGCCACGCCATTCCACAGTTCATATAAAACTAAAAAATGTGTATTTCTTATTTTTGTTGACAGAAATAATACATTTGTGTAAAGAATGTTCTCAGACTGAATTTTGACTTTTATAATCATTGTGCTGTCATTAAAATGAGTTTGAGTGAACTCAAAGCACTGTCTTAGCAGCTAATAGTGCTCCTGAAATCATTCCACCCTCAATCTTACCTCAAGTATGACTGGTTTTAAAAAGCTTTCTTTAGTATTCACTGATATGAGACAGAATTAATTTCATTAACTCTTGTGAAGTAGTTATATTTTTTTCAGCTGCCTCTTGTAACAGTGCGCTGGGAATAGTTTACATTTCTTTTTAAGGATTTTTTTAATTTTATTAATTTGAATTATTTTGCTTTGTAAATACTGGAGTTAGTCACGGCAGCCAGAAAGCAGAGGCTGTGCTGTAAGTAGGAGGTCCAGCAACAGTCAAAAGAATCTTTGGTACTTTCCACCTTCTTTATCAAAACTTTCTCTCCTCTCATTGTCATTGACAGTCACTGTCATTTGCCCATCTCTGCATCTTTGTGAAGGCTGCTGCAGGCGTGCTCTACTCTGGGGTTTTTCCTCTTCTTGCATTCCTCATTCCTCCCTCTTCTGCCTCTGTTGCATACCTCCATGTTAATAGCATTTGATTATGCTTAGCAGCCTATTCATATATGTATCTATACACACACATATATATATATGTGTTTCCTGAAATAGTGTTTCTGAAAAACCCATATTGATAGCTGGGTTGGAGTAAGGAGCAGGAACTCTTTGCTACTGAGATCTTCAACAAGCTCATTTCAAAGCAGGTTGTATTAAGAAATTTGTGAGCAAAGAGTAAAACTGTGAGCAATTAAGCCAATTGTTTATCCATATGTATTAACATTTTTCTTTAATCTGGACTTATTTTCTCCTTCTTTGCTTCAGGAAAGGATCACTACTGCTAACTGATTTTTTACTGCCAATGTTATGATACATGCAGGAATTAGGGAGTTTAACTCTGAGTCATCAGAGTACTTTTTGGTTTTTAACTTCATAGTAGTTATCTAATACTTGTAACTGAATATGAATCCCAAAAAATACAATTTGTGTTCTATAAGGGCTCAAAAGGAAGGAGAACTAAAATAACTGTAATCTATTACTAAGTCTATATTTTTTAATGGGTTTTTCTGAGTTTTTGTATTTTAAAACTCCATCTACAGTAATGCTCGTTATTGCAAATATGAGTCTCTTCATATCATTTATTCTATGTTGACTGTGAAGAAACAGCACGAGGTATCGTGGCAGTTTCAGTCAGCACTCAAAACCATACACTTCAGAAATTTTTCTTTTCACTCCCTTGTTATGCATGCATGCTTATCCACCTGGGTGTCTCATATTCAGATGTCATTTTAAGCATTTCATAAAGATGTTTACTAAAAAACTAATTGACAGTACCTGAAGCACTGCAGTCCTTGCTGTCTACTTTCAAAAGACTTTTTTTTTATCTTAGAAATTGTTAAGGTGTTTTGGAACACCAAAAGACCAGTTTTAGGGATTTAATAGTTTTAAGTTTTCTATTTTAACTTAATCCAAAATTTCTCTCTTTTGGTTCTGGCAAGAGAAATAACACATTCTTGCTGAGGTTTTGAAATAATTGGGGTTTTTTCATGTTAAGAAATAACTTTTTTATTTTCCTTTAGGTGTAGTTGAGCTAAGTTAAAATTTAGGAGAAAGGAAAACTGAATTCTACCTGTAGGTGTCATATTTTTGATAACTGAATCTTGGTTTTATTTAGAGATACCAAGAAACCGATATTTGTTAATGTATCTCACAAGTATTTGAAATAATTATAAGCAATTGTATTGCTAAAAGCAAAAGCTTTATATATGTAAATTATACATCTGATACTTTACTCAAATAAATAAACCTGCACATAGCAAGCCTTAGTGGCCTTGCATCTTTCTGGTTATTTCTAACTTATGTGCTTTGTAGTGTGATTTTTGTTTTTTTTTTTCTAATGGGAAATTCTTACAGGTTTTCTTAATGTACTCTGGAAGCAGCAGCTATAAAAATGGAATTTCATTATGACTTTCTGTGCCTCTAAGCAAGAGATAGATCACATAGCAGGAGCTATCAGTTTAACCAGTCACAGAGATGGAGTTGCAGGGGTTTTATTTTCTTCTAACTTTACTGGGGGTTCACAGATTAAGTGCGTCATATTCTGCTTCTTGAATAAGCTGACATCTTTGGGTTCAACCCATCAGGTTGGAAGGAGAGGAGAGGAGAAGCTCTGCTGGTACCAGCCAGACTTCTGGCAGATCTGTGCTCAGTGACTGTGACTGATGGGAAAGCTCAATTAAGTTGTCAGAAGTAATGAAGGCAATAACTTCTATTTTACTTGCATTCAGAGTTGCCCCCACTTTAGCATCTCTGTCTGGTTTTCATGTTAGTATATAATATCAGCTTCACATGGAGCTGGTTTTTTTTGTTTACAATATGTACTTTTGAAAGTGGAAGATGAACAGGAAAGTGCTGTTATACATGTAATAGCAGATATTAGTGGATGTCTTTTCCAGAGCTGTCAGACCTCTTCCTTGATACATGTCAATCCAACAGACTCTCTTAGTGGACTCCCATTTACAGTGATATTAATGTACTACTTTCAACATTTGCTACTTAATAATATATTTGAAAAACAGCACTTCGGCACCACTTTACTGCTCTTCCATGTTCTGGATGAACACCTTAATTTACACTAAATTGTAAGACCAACCTGCAGGATTTAGACTTGCTGTGATTTGAGTTTTTTTTTTCCTATTCTTTTTTTTCCTTCAAGCTAAAATGTTTCCTGATGCTGATTAATAGCCAAAGAGATTGATGGGATAATTTTCAAACCACTTTTGTGCCTTTCTGTTTATGCACAGATGAAAATAGTGGTTGTGTAACTGCGGCTTAATATAATCATGATCTAAGCTGTGGCTGTGCATGATTTTAACCTGTTATAGATGGGAATTAAAATGCATTTGCTTAATTTATATTGGGAAAATGGCAATTTGGATGTGTTTGGGTGTTACAATTCATAATACCATTTAAAAGCTCTGGCCTGCTACCAGTTTCTGTCAGTACATTCAGTTCTAACAAGTATCAAGTCCTATCAAGGCCAGTTTGGATGGGGCTTTAAGCAGCTTAGTCCAGCGGAAGGTCTCTCTGCCCATGGCAGGGGGGACTGGAAGTAAATTATCCTTAAGGTTACCTTCCAGCCTGAACCATTCTGTGATTCTGTGAGGTATACCCATCCCTGACAAAAGTAACAAGCATACAATCATAGAATAGTTAGGGTTGGAAAGGACCTTAAGATCATTTAGTTCCAAGCCCCCTGCCAGGGGCAGGAACACCTCCCAATAAACCATGCCACCCAAGGCTATGTCCAGCCCGGCCTTGAACACTGCCAGCGATGGAGCATTCACAACTTCCCTAGGCAGCCCATTCCAGTTCCTCACAACCCTTACAGTATAGAATTTCTTCCTCAGATCCAGTCTAAACTTCCCTTGTTTAAGTTATAACTCATTACCCCTTGTCCTATCACTACAGTCCCTCATGAAGAGTTCCTCCCCAGCATCCCTGTAGGCCCCCTTCAGGTACTGGAAGACTGCTATGAGGTCTCCACGCAGCCTTCTCTTCTCCAGGCTGAACAGCCCCAACTTTCTCATCCTGTCTTCATAGGGG
>JASSUY010045807.1:10227-35289 GCA_032466535.1 Forpus xanthops
ATCAGCAAACTTGCTGAGGGCGCACTCAATCCCACTGTCTATGTCACTGACAAAGATGTTGAACAAGACCTGTCCCAACACCGATCCCTGAGGGGCACCACTCGTTACTGGTGACTGGACATTGAGCCATTGGCACCTCCATGATCTAGCAAATGGCAGCTGTATGCCAAGGAATGTTCCAAGTATTTTCTCTACTTAGACACAAGAGGCAGGTATTTGAGAGACAGATGCTGTTAGAATGTGATCAAAGCAAACAAAATTAGGAATGCTGGATTCCTGATACCCCTCCCTCCATTCTGCTTGGGAAATCAGCTGATACGAAGTCAGGACAAGCTGTTGCTGTGCTATTCCAAATTGATCTGTCCATCTGATGTCTGTCTCCTCAGGGATTGTAACTGCAAGTCATAATTTCAAAATACTTTAAACTTCTTTGTTCTATTGAAAGAATGTGGGCATCAGGATAGTAACTTGTCTCTAAACACTTTCCTCTCTTTTTCATGAGATTATACTTTCTGACACAAAAAAACCATCCCACTTACCATAAATGATTGGGGTATATAAGTATATTTATATGCTATATACATCTCTGGTTTTTTTTGCTGGGCAGACTGTGCACAGATGATAATCCCTGGGTGAAACTTGGGAGTCTTATGCTACAGAGGTGCCCACCAGAGGAAAAGGAGAACACAGGAAATGAAATTTTGAAAATCTGCCGTTCTTTGTATGAGACAAAGCACATGCTTCCTGCCAAGGTAAGTTTTTGCATTGAGTATCATGGATATGAGTCCCGTTTCAGGGGCCCAACTATAAGAAAGATGTTACCATACTGGATCAAGTCTGATGGAGAGCTAACAAGATGATTAGAGAGCTGGAGCACAATAAATGCAGAGAAGCTAAGAGACCTGGGTTTATTTTATCTTAAGAAGAGATGTGTGAAGGAGATTGTATTTCTGTCTTTAAATATGCAGATGAGAAAGCATGTAGAAGGAGTCAACCTCTTCTCAGAGATACTTAGTGACAGGACAGAAGGCAATAGAAACAAGTTATATCCTCAAAAGCTCTTATTGCATACATCAGAAACCTTTTTCATCGTTAAAAGGGTAAAACATTAGAATAGGTGGATACCTAGAGGAGACATAGAGTCTCTGTCCTTTGAGGTATTCAGAACTTGACTGGATCACATTGTGGGCAATTTGATCTTTTTGGATTTGTTTTGAGTGCAGGCTAGTTGGAGTAGCTGACCTATAGAAGTCAGTTCCAGCAGAAATGATTCTTTGACATACCTGTAGAAAAGCTTTAATAGTGTATTGTCATTCAAGTTGGTGTGGTAAAAGCTATTAATTAACTAATCAGTAATTTTCTCACTAACAAATATGTAAAGACAGTGGAAACTCCTTGAAAACTCTGTTGGTGATTGAAAACAAATTAATATACCACTAATTGTTTTGTAATAATTACAGTGTTCTGACTTCCTTAACTATGTGTGCATACTTAAATACAAGTATCTCTTAAGTACAAAATTACTGAAGTGTTTTGTACATAAGCATTGTATATTAATGAAGACAGATTGGAGAAATGCTTAATAAACTTCACAAAACTTCAGGCTAGTCATGTGCATATTTTTAGTAGGCTGATTAATCCTTTATAATCATCTTTATGTAATCACTGTCTGATATAGAAAATAGCTGATATTAAAACTAGAAGCAGAATAGAAGCAACACGTTCCGTTTAAAAAACAGACAGGTGGGGGTGTTTGGTTGAGGTTTTTTTTTTTAGTAGTCCAACAGACTGATATGAGTCAAGTTCAAACTCTATGTAGAGCATGATTCTAGAAGAAGTCAGTAAGATGAAATTATAAATATGTTTATTAATTTATTCATCCCACCAGAAGTTTTCGATGGAAGTCAGGTCTCTGTCACTGGGACGGGCATAACTACATGTAGCTTTTCTTTATAAGATGTTGAATGTCACACCATAGCTCATAAGCTCATGATATTAGTCATTCATAAGCGTAGTCAAACTCTTTCAAAGTAGAATTTTCTGCTGCACCTCAGTGATCTAGGAAGATGAGTCCCACCAAGGATCAGTGTCATACAGCAGTCAGCCCACCAAGAGTTTTGCTCAACAATGGGCTGTGATTTAATCACTTCTCTTAATAGTATAAAGTTTTTCTTGAACTCTGTAACAAGTCCCTGTTTGCAGACAATTTTGGTATTGGTTGGTAGGTTTGGTTGGAGGTGCTTTCCTTTTTTAATGGTACAGAATGTTGGAAAAGCCTTCCATGTAGGTGAGAGTATACAGGTACAGTGTGAAATTTTCTGGTCCTCAAGCATAAAATAGTTTTACCAGTGTAAAATACATTTTTTATTGCAAGATTGCTGTACAGCAACAAGATGTGCAGTAAAATGTATAATCACATAGCTACCTGCAAACATAGGCTGTATTGCTTTACACGTCTGCTTGGGAAGGGGGGACATAGCATAGATATATTTAAGTACTTCATTTGTATGCACGGCTATAGTACTTAAATGCACAAATTAGAGAGTTGAGATCACATGGCTGAATGAGACGAAAATCTGATTACTGATGATTAACCTGTTTAGATGACTTCACATTTCAATAAATACACTGATTAAGAAAACAGACCTAGAATGATGGAATTCTAAAAACTAAGAGACCAATGTATCACCACAAATAACATTTGCCATTTGACAGTCCAAAAGTTGTGATGGAAAAAACATTTAACGTCAAGTCATGATGATCTAGAAGTTACAAAAACTTTCTTCAGGTGTAATTAAAAATTTTTCTCTCTTCCTTTATTCTGCCTCCTGCTGATCTTTCTGGTTTTATACAGCAAAGTTCTTTTTTTAATGTCTTTTGGAGAGCATAGCTTTAGTATTTGTGTGTGTGTATTTGTTGGTTTTGGGATTTTATGTACATTGTTCAAGGGATAGGTTATCCATTCCTCTTAGTTGAAATAACCATTATTTTATTTGCTTGGAAGGTACACATGTTTAGCCTGTCTGACATCTGCACTGCCTGATTAATCTCTTAGAAGGAGGCAAGTCCTTCTCCCCCCCGTGATTATCAAAGTGTGACTCCTGAATACCTTCTGGTTTTCCATCATCCTTTAAGTTATATGTCAGTTAACATGAACACCAAAATTGGAGAATGTGTCGAGTCTCTTTGTCTAATCACCCTGGGGTCCTAGTGGCCATAAGATGCTTATCTCCTATTGTGCTGTTTTCAGCTGGGATAATTTTCTTTGTAGTAGCTAGTATAGGCTACCAGTTAGTTCTGGATTTGTGATTAAGCAGTGTTGATAATTGAAGGAAGATTTATTGCTGAGCAATGCTTACAGAGTTAAGGAATTTTCTGCTCCTCACACAACCCCACCAGAGACTAGGCTGGGAATGCACAGGGAGTTGGGAGGAGACACACAGGGACAACTGACCCCAGCAGACCCAAGGGATATTCCACACCTTATGGTGTTGTGCGCATAATATAAAGCTGGGGGAAGAGGGGACATTTGGAGTGATGGTGTTTGTCTTCCCAAGTAGCAGTCACATGTGATGGAGCCCTGCTTTCCTGGAGATGTCTGAACACTGCTTGACAAATGGGAAGTGGTGAATTAATTCCTAGTTTTGCTTTGCTTTGCTTGCATGTACAGCTTTTGTTTTACCTACTAAACTGTCTTTATCTCAACCCATGAGCTTTCTGACTTTTGCCCTTCTAATTCTCCCCATCCTGCTGTAGGGGGAGTGAGTGAGCAGCTTTGTGGAGCTGAGCTGCTGGCTGGGGTTAAACCATGGTGCCTGGAATAACAGATCAGCCATTTGGTCTCCTTTTTCATATTTTTGTAGCTAGTTGAACCTGCTTTTTTATGTGAGTTTACAATGTGTATTTTTGTCCATGCACAGGTGTCTCTGATCATTTTGTTCAGATAATTTTGAATTTAAATGCTGCCCTTTTGTCTGCTTTCAACCTCTCCAGGCACAGTACTGTTTGTACTCATTATCCAGCCCTTCAAGCCATCCATGAAAATACTGAATAAATCCAGAACTGAAACAGACTCCTATGAAATCCAGTTTATATGCCTCACTTGTGTCACAGTGAACCATCAATAGCTGCATAATTAAATACAAAGGAAAAGTTTCCTTACAGAAGTTTCAGCTCAGTCATGGCAATTCAGAGTTTTGGTACTTCTCTTGTCCCTTTCACAGGTAATACCGTGCTCTCTGTAAGCACAGCCTCTCACTGTGGGCAGGTAGGCAGACACTCAAATGCTTTTAAGTGCTTATTGCAGTAAAGAAGGCCACTTGTGTTGCTCTGAGAAGCACTGTGCCTGGTGGCCTGCTCCCTAGATTTGGATCTCCATTTCTTGTCCAGAGCAGAGTCTCCATGATTAAGGACATTAGTGATCCAGATGCCAACATCTCTTTACTACTCAACGACAACGTTCGAGCTGTGAACTCCTTCCTTTCAGTCATTTGTGGCTGCACTGAGAAATGAGAAAGTATTTGTACTACTGGGATAGTCTTCAATGTTGTGCAAATTGTCCAGTCCCTTCCTGTGGAAAAAGTGATGAAAGCACTGCAAGGGTTTTCAATTCGGAGCACACTATCCTACTGCCCATTCCTTGGTGAAAAGTTCAGTGAGGTTTTCATATGGCATTTTTAGTCTTCCTAAAGTCAAAATATGCCACAGTGGTGGCCTTATTCCTAACTACAGAACCTGTTGCAGTGTCCCGTGGGAACACACTTCTGTGCTTGTGTGTGTGTGTTTGTGTGTTTGGTTTTTAATTTTATGATTTAATGGTTTTCATGAACAGGCAGTGTCTGATAGGTCTATGGTATCATTTCCCCTCATATGCCTGCTTTCTTCCATGTCTTGAAAACTGTATTTCTCTTTTAAGTCTTTGATAACCTTTCATGTTTTCTTAGCTTGATTTATTGTTTCTTTAGGTGTTTCGGGATGAATTTTTCAGCCACAGAAACATCTATTTTTATTCTAGGCTTAATTTTCAGTTCTGAACTCCCACCTGTTATTATTGTCAACTGTTAGCTGTTCATTTGCCTTAGATCTTTTGCTAAGAATTAAAGCAAAAAAAGGCATTCAACACTTAGCTTTTCTTGGCTTTTTGTTACTGGGTTGGTTTTTTATTTCGTATTTCTGTCATAAGGGAAACAGATGCAATGCACTCTTACTTTAAAAGAGATATCTAGTGAAGAAAAGTAGATAAAAAGTGTCCTTATGCATAAACCACTGGCAAGGCTGGCATTAAAATAAAGCATCCTGTTAGTATAGCTGCATTTTAAGAGGACACTGAAAAATAGGGATGCAAAAGGCAGCACCTGGAAAAATTAGTGCACAGATGAAAATACCTTAAAGTGAAAAGCTGAAGGAATGCAGTATATTGCATTATCAGAGATCAAGAAGTGATTATCTTCTGAAGATATTTTTATATGAAAACCAAACTAATAAAAGTCTCACTTGGCTTATAAAGAAAGGAACAACTAGAAACAATTGAGTTTAACTTATACTGTTTCAAATTTTAGCATAAGACGTTGTATTTTGACAGTAAGCAAAATTGCTTGCTGGAATGTATATTTCCTTTTCAAGAGAGACAATAGATTCTCTGTATTCAGATGTTTTTGTAGGTAAGATTGGGTACGTCTGCTAGATGTGTTACCCGAAGGCACAAAGTCATTCAAGTCATCTACAGGCATCTACCTGAAATATATTGACATTTGGCCTCAAAATCCTCTATTGGAAAATCAGTAGAAGTGAACTGGATAGCTAAGCATGTTTTTGTGGAGGCCTCTGGGATGAACAAGGCAGAACATTGTGTTAGAACATGTCCCTTCACAGTGTATAACCAGTACTAGAGTGTAATTGTAAAGCATCTAAGAAGAAGAAAAGTGTTGGCATATCATCTGAGTTAAATGTTATTACTTTAAAAATAACAGTGTTAATATCTGTATTATTGCATTTGGTTGCTGAGAAATTTATTTTGTATTTGCTTAAAGCAGCTCACCAGGACAGCAAACATCTACATCTTTTCTTTCCCTGTCGTGTTGCTTTAAAAATGTACACTACCTGGTTGCATTTTACAGTTTTGTTTTCTTTTCTTCCTGCAGCCCCAAAACATGATTTGAGGTTCCTTTAGAGACCCTTCTTACAGTTATGGCTTTTTTTTTATGGCACTGCTCCTCCAGTTATTTTTATGAGAGGCTTTCAGATGGAAAAAGTCACAAAGCATGGCGAAATTGGTGGTTTTATTCAGGTTATGCATCTTATGCCTTTTACAATTTATTTTCCTGAACTTGCGTTGCATTTAATCATATAATCATAGAATTGGGTTGGAAAGGACCTTAAGATCATTTAGTTCTGATCCCCCTGCCATGGGCAGGAGCACCTCCCACTAAACCATGTCACCCAAGGCTCTCTCCGACCTGCACTTGAACACCTCCAGGGATAGAGCATTCACAACTTCCCTGTGCAACCATTCCAGTGCCTCACCACCCTTACAGTGAAAAGCTTCTTCCTTATATCCAATCTAAACTTCCCCTGTTTAAGTTTGAACCCATTACCCCTTGTCGTATCACTACAGTCCCTAACAAATAGTCCGTCCCCAGCATCTGTATAGGCCCCTTTCAAATACTGGAAGGCTGCTATGAGGTCTTCACACAGACGTCTCTTCTCCAGCCTGAACAGCTCCAGTTTTCTCAGCCTATCTTCATATGGGAGGTGCTCCAGTCCCCCAGTCATCCTTATCACCCCACTCTGGACATGTTCCAACAGTTCTTTGTCATTTGATGTTGAGGACATCAGAACTGCACACAATACTCCAAGTGAGGTTTCACGAGGACAGAGTAGAAGGGCAGGATCATCTCCTTTGACCTTGCTGGTCACGCTGCTTTTCATACAGCCTAGGATACAGTTGGCTTTCTGGGCTGCAAGTACACACTGAAGCCAGCTCGTGTTAATTTTCCCATCAGCCAACACCCCCAAGTCCTTCTTTTCCTCTGAGTCTCTTCTCTGAGCAACCTGTAGCTGTGCCTGGGATTGCCCCGATCCAGGTGTAGGACCTTGCACTTGTCATGGTTAAACTTCATCAGGTTGGCATCAGCCCACCTCACAAGTGTGTCAAGGTCCCTCTGGATGGCATTCCTTCCCTCCAGCATATCAAGCGAGCCACACAGCTTGGTGTCATCGGCAAACTTGATGAGGGTGCACTCAATCCCACTGTCCATGTCACCAACAGAGATGTTGAACAAGACCAGTCCCAACACAGATCCCTGAGGGACACCACTCATTACTGGTGTCCAGCTGGACATTGAGCCGTTGACCACAACTCTTTGTGTGTGATCATCCAGCCAGTTTTTTATCCACCAAGTGGTCCACCTGTCAAATTGATGTCTCTCCAATTCAGAGACAAGGATGTCACGTGGGAGAGTGTTAAATGCTTTGCACAAGTCCAGGTAGATGATATTAACTGCTCTACCCGTTCATCAGTTTCATTGCCCCATCATAGAAGGTCACCAGATTGATCAGGCAGGATTTCCCCTTAGTGAAGTCATGCTGGCTGTCACCAACCACTTTTTTTTGTTTTTCATGTGCCCTAGCATGCCTTCCAAGAGAATCTGCTCCAAGATTTTGCCAGGCACAGAGTTGAGACTGGCTGGTCTGCATTTATTGCTGTGGATACACATTTTCAAGAAAAGGAGGCATGTAGAGTGGATCTCCACCTTTGCATTCATTTTCAATATGACGTTATCAGCAGTGTAATAGAATATGACTGATCAGACAAAGCTTAATACATTTGTTTAATCTTCTTATTCCTTGCTTCTCTATCATATCCTTCACCAAAAACATCAACAGTCTGTAGCAGTACAGAATAAAACTTTATAGGAACAAGTCTGGGTAAGAGCATACGTGTTGCCTCAGTGACTCAGAGCTCAGTGTGGTAGAATATATCCTTCTATATAGTGTTTCTTTTAGGTATAAATATAGAAAAGACTGAGCAACATGCAGCCAGAGAGCTCCCTGTGCCAAGTAAGGCCAGGTGTCTCTGGAGCACATTACAGCTGAAGCATTTAACAATCTGTTCTTCAAATCATTTTTTAGGCTTTTAGGTTCATGGGTACTAAACCCATGCTGTTAAAAGTGTGGTTGCATCTTGATGATCAAATTGTTACACTTGTCATTAGGCTGAAAAAGATGTAGAAAAAGATACGACTTGAATTCTGTCAGCTTATATTTAGCTGGTGAGCTCCTTCAACAATCACTCTTTGAATATTGGAGTGAAACAGAGAGCACCTCTATGAATTGGATACCATTTTCAAAGGACTGGCTTACAACATCCAGGGGACTTACAGTAAGTTGTCCTGGAATATGGGACATCTCTGATGGGCCTCAGTGGGAACTGGTTGTGACAAATGACCCAAATTCTTGGAGATGACAAAAAGGGAAAAGTGAGTTATAATTTGACTTCCAACATGATTTAGTAGCAGAAATACCTTTTGAGATATAAATTAATAAATATTGTATAAAATTTGGAAAGAACTTGCAACAGAGCTTTATGATGCTGAAATCTTGTATGTACTGGTATTTCCTCTTTATTTTATTCCACTTTCGTGATTCCTAACTGAGTTACAGAAATGTCATATGTGTCTGTTATGTTTCTTTCGATGCTCTGCAGTATTTCAGTAAGCACAAATATATTAGTCCCACAGAGAGCTTTGATTGCTCTGTTCTTTCAGTAAAACACCGAGTTGTAATGGTGATTCAGTACCTGCCTTGTCTTAATATAAGAATCATTGTGCTTATAACCCTGTATTCCACATTTTTTTCAGTTTGCCCTTTCAAGTTTCTGAAGAGTTATTTCCAACAGGGATTTAATTTGTGGTGGAAGTTTGGATTCCATTTTGCATTTGACATGGAATTTTCATAAATTTTAATGTGAATGATGATGGTAGTATCTCCAGAGATCTCACTGAATGAGTTTACTTTTATTTTCAGTGTATAAAAGAAATATGTTTGCTGCTACTTAACCAGTCCCTCCTGCTGCCCTCCCTGAAACTGCTGGTAGAAAGCAATGATCAAGATCTTCACACCATGGCATTGGAGCAGATAACAGCTATTGCTAAGGTATGTATGAACAATTGAATTAACCAACTTTCAGAGTCTGAGGTAGTAAATTAGCTCTTTTATGTTCCTGTAGTAAGTAGATACTATTGAGACAGTTGTCATTATAAAGGTTTTCCACAACTGTTTCCACAGTGAGAAGTAACAAGGGGCTGGTAAGATCTTTTATATATACTTGGGGTGATTAGAACTTGTAGCACTTTCTATAAATTATCTACTATGCTATTTTAAGTCAGTGTGGTGGAACAGAAACTATTCTGTTATATAAAATAGACTATTATATCTGTGTTCATATTCTAGCACTTTGGGGCTTTTTAAAGTGCTAATAGTACATCAGGTGAGTTAGCTTGTTTCTGACAAATTTAGCAGTCTTTGTACACACATAGAGAGCTGCTACATCAGTGGTTTTGTTGCAGGAAGGTTAAAATGCCAGATAGTGTGTTTGGGGACTTCCATGCAATTCTAAATCAGTTTTATTTTGTACTACAAGTATCAAAGTTTCTGGAGGAAAAAAACGCAAAATACTGTCATTCTTTTCTTTGAGGAAGAACTGAAAGATGTTACTGTATATTTTTCAATTCTTATATAATGTTACATTCCTTTTTCCCCTATGTATTTGCTTTTCAGTTAAGAAGAAGCACATAAAAAGATGAAAACGAGTTACCTAGACAAAAATTTTATATTGTTATTTTAATTATACTTTGTTGTCTTTGAAAAGTGAGCTGGGATTAAAACTTCTTGAAGCTCTTAATTAGACTTGTGTATGTCCTGACTTTTGGGTTTTATGTTAGTTGAGGTCTACAATCCAGCACTCTACCACAAAAGACAAGGGAGGTATTGTCTCAGGCCTTTATGTGAAAGGCAATGGCTTTCCTTGTCTGGTTGAATTAACTGCATTGTGAAAGTGTCCAGAATTAAAGTATTCAGGTAGAAAAGCCTCATCTCTAATATATCCAAATTCTGCACCATGACTTAGGAAGCTCTTGATTATACATTACAATATAATATAAGTGATGGTAAATTTTCCAGATGCTACTTCAAAATGAAACTCCCCATATGGAAACAGAAATGGATCTCTGTATTTAAAATAAGATAATGGATCTCACGTTTAAAGTAAGAATCCTCAAAACATGAAAGCTATAAAAATGTGATTCATAGGAATGCTTTCTCGGGCAGGCTGTCTGCTCTGGTTTTATTAATTACCACAAATTTTTCAGATTTCTTGTTTGTAACAGTGATGCAGTCCTATCCTCTATTTTCACACCAGTCCTCTGTTCCCTAGGAAAGGTATTCTTCCCAGGATACTCCCTTAATTCCTGCTCCTGTGCTGTATCTTTCCTTCTTGGGCTGCATATTGTATTCCAGAAGCTTTCTCTTTTTGCGTCCGCTACATAACTTCAGAAAGGATTTAACTCTTTTTGAGAACACGGCAGTGGAGACCAGAGAAGCAGTAGACCTGGAAACATAGGCTGCATCTCAGATGTTAATTGATTTTTCTTCAGAAGGGCTTAGTTACCAAAATGAATGAAGCAGCAGCTTTTTTAACCTGTTTTCTATGAACAAATAAAATAGCATAATGGAAGGTGGCAGAACGTGTTATATATAACACACATCTGATTGTATCAAAATTCAAGTACCGTAGTTGGCATCCAGTATGAATTTGGAGTGCTTCCTAGTTGAGTTTGGCATTCTAAGCAAAGAAAGGTTTTTATGAAGGTTCCTGTTTCCATTTCTTTATATAAATAAACCATTTTTTTTTTTTTATTTTCTGAGAAACATAATTTTATAAATATTAACAACCAAAACAATAGATTCTCTTTAGTAAATCCATAGTTTTCTCTTACCGTGTGCAGTTTTAGATTTTGCGTCTGCAAAGCAAGGTCTTTCTGTAGCTGTTTTTAAACAAGATGATCTCATTGAAAAGCAAGTGGGCATCTGACAATATGCATGCACTTTCTCATCTATATGTTCTTATTAACCTTTTAAAATTGACTTATTTGTTAGCAGGTGAAAGTTGCTGTATGACTAGCTCTGAAGCTTGCCAGCAGGAATTTGTGTCCAAATACATTTTATTTAACTATTTTTAAAGCATAGTGCTGTGCAGTGGCACTTTCTGAATAGTTACTGATTGTATTGCACTCTTTAACTGGCCTTTCTAGTGTGCTACAGCTTTCAATTTTCTACACTCTAGGTTGATTATATTACATTGGAGTTTTAAGGCTAGAAATCATATTATCTTCTTACTAATATAAAAAGCACTTTGCACACCTGTGCATGCCTAAAATCATATTTGTTTTTGGCCTTGTTATGCAAGAGGTAGCTTGATAAATTGTTTCTAATTCTTCCTTTTAAGTTCAGTATTAATTTGAGTGCATAGTTCTGTAAGAGCACTAGATAACCTGGAATTTTCAAAGCATTTAGCTTTGGATGTAGGTTTCATCTTGTCAGCTGTTCATCATTCAACTATTCATCACATCAGGCATAGAACTTAGCCAGTGACATTCCACTGCCTATGTTAGAAAAGCAACTAGTACAAAAGAGTTACACTAAATTGAAAAGCTCTTCTCACTGTTTAGAAAAGAACCTTTTACTCTATGTTTTATATGCATCTCTGATGATCACATTAGTTGGTGTTGTTCTGAAAGAGCGTATGTTCCTTAGCCATGTCAGTGTTGTTTATTCAGTGTAATTTTTTATGCATACTTTTTACTTTTTAAAAACAGTATTTGGTCTGTTAATGTTTTTTGTAGGATTCTTAATGAATTTTTCATAGGAATCCCATTTCTGTTTACATTAAATAGGAAAAGGACAAATAACATCTGGCAAAGGGAAATCATAGCTATTGATTCCCTGACATAGTGCTAACACAGCTCACAAACATGGCTGTGAGAAAAAGACAGCACTTCCTTGCTGATACGATGTATTAGTTAGCCATTTGTTGTATATTGCTGACAGCTTTATGAATATTTACAGTTAAGGATGATGCTGAAGTGCTGATACTAGGGATTGTATAGCATTTGCCTGTAATAAAACAACCAAGATTTTGTGTAAGCTTTTTTGAAATTGCATACCTCTCTTTTTTTGAGGATCTTCTAATGAACTGCTACTTTTTTTAGGTAACAGAAATAACTGTTCTTCCTTTGTGTTGTGTGGTATGCGAATAATTTTTAAAATCAGCTTAGTTAAATAAACTTAATACTGCCAACAGAGCTCAGAGTTTGCCCTTTGAGTCAGTTGTTTTTGAGAAGAGTTTCAGTATTGTCTGTTCGCTTGGTTATCCTTCAAAGATGAGGACTTGTTTTTATACTTGACAGAGCAGCCAAGTATTTTATTACATGGTGGTAGTTACACTGTTAAAGCAGTTAACAAGTGGGAGTTAATATAGAGCAAATATCTCTTCAGTCAAGGCTTGAATAGAAAATAGGACTAGAAAATGGTTTTAGCTAATCTAATACTTTAACTCTGTTTGCATACTATACTTCCAATTCTGAAGTACTGACTACCTTTGCAACAATGAGGTATTGAAATGAATAGTATGAAAATCATAAAGAATATGTGAAATAACAGAATTTTCAGTGTTCTCCATATCTTATGCTATTTATGGCTATTAACTTGATGCGGCTTACCTATTAAAAGAAATCTTATAAAATTATGTGTCTGTAAGTGAACAATGATCATGGTAAAGTATCTTTCCCTGATTTATTTTTCTGGGAGGGGTGGGGAGGTGGGAGGGGAGTATCACACTATTTCTCTTATTCCTTTATTTATTTTCCTATAGCTATAGACTCCAGTAAGGAATAAAACGAAAAATATTTTTACCTCCAGTAGTAGTGGAGGGTCAATAATCAGGGAAATAGCAGGTTCAGTTCTTTTCTGCTGTTGTGTTAGCATCGGCTCTTATCTTTCCATTAGTATCTATATTTCATAATGCATGTATTTTATAATAAGTTATGGATGAAATACTGCCTATTGCTACCAGAACCTCTAGACACCTGCACAAATAATGCTGGCAAAGAATTGCCTAGACCCTGACTTGCCCCTTAGTTAGGCAAAAGGTAACACCTGACCTGCTCTTTCTTATCTGAAATTCTCACTACAGGAGAGATTATTATTTTTTTTTCAAATATGCTGTGTCATGGCAAGTGTAGGCTGTATTAGCAACCAGAAATGTTACTAACACATGCGGATGTCCTTGGTCTTGGGGAGCAGTTGCACAAAATTCTTTTTTTCATGGGCATGTGAATTTGTGGCATCCTCAGTGATTTATCGGTAAAGCCTTCTAGATGCCTCAGGTTCCTCTTCTGAGTACATCACAAGAGGTGCCACCTGTGGCAAACTTGATCTTGACCCACCTATTTCACTTATCAGCTTTCTCAAAACTTGCATGCTCCCTGCCTCTGCATGCCTAGGGGACTGCTGCCTTGGTAGAGCTGAATGCCTCAAGCCTGAGCCCATTTGCAGTTACTGTGCTGATGGCAATGCCCCAGGCAGACATGCTTACCCCTTACTAACTATGCACTGACAGCAGAGAGTTCAGTGTTAAGACAGAAACTGCCAGTCTGATTCAGAAATACAGCAGTAACCATAGGAGTGAATACAGATTGTACAGGGAAATGGCTTGAATCCCCCACCATCTCCAAGAGCCGCACTTAGTAGTCAGGGATAAGTCTCTTCCCCAGCCTGCTCAAGATGTGCAGAGTTTAGGAGTTGTGGAGATAGAGTGCAAGTGAATCCTTGCTTCTGTTGACAGTTACCTTGCTGAGATGTGGTTTTCCATCTGTAGGTACGAATCCATGTATAAATTCTGCATCAAAGAGATGTTTGATAAAAAGTGCAAGTCTTCCTTGAAGCAGAATGCTGTAGAGCTGCTTCAGTGGAAATGAGTGCATCTGTTGCAATTCTGTTTCTATGCTGCCTCACTTTCTAGATGAGTATGCATACATGGGGACCTCATAGCAGTCTTCCAATATCTGAAGGGGGCCTATAAAGATACTGGGGAGGGACTCTTCATTAAGGGACTGTACTGAGAGGGCAAGGGGTAATGAGTTAAAACAGGGGAAATTCAGATTGGATATAAGGAGGAAGTTCTTTACTGTAAGGGTGGTGAGGCACTGGAATGGGTTGCCCGGGGAAGTTGTGAATGCCTCATCACTGGCAGTGTTCAAGGCCAGGCTGGACATAGCCTTGGGTGGCATGGTTTAGTGGGAGGTGTCCCTGCCCATGGCAGGGAGTTTGGAACTAATTGATCTTAAGGTCCTTTCCATCCCTAACTATTTTATGTTTTTATGTCTAGCAGGGAAAGGTATTGATCACCACAGTCTAAAGAAGGTAGACATCAGAGATATATACTATTTGAATGCCTACATCTTGAAAGTAGACAATACCTAAATAGGTATGAAAGTGAAGGAAAAAATGTCAGGAGTTCCTCTCCATAGTGTAATTATCCCCACTAGTTCTTTTGCTTGTAGACATGTGCATTGTGTGTGGGTGTCACACTAAATCTGCACTATCAAATCCTGCTGAAGGAGGGATAGATATGAGAAAGTCAAGATGCTCCTATTTAAGCCTTCCAGAAGTAACATGTTTTGCTCTAATAAAAAATTTATCACTCTCAGCATGGAAGTCTAGATAGGTATAGTGATTTTCCTCTATTGAATCGACTCTGAATTTATCATTATTGTGGTTTATAGTTTATTCTTGTGTTCATACAATATGGGAAGCAGTTGTGTGTTAATTTGTGCAGCAGCTACCTGCACCTCTGAGACTTGCTTATATTGCAGTCAGCTGCATCCCATATTGCTGGAACGGTGTTTCTGGGATCAGTAGTAAACTTTGCTGGAACCAGGCTTTTAAGGCTTAGTTAGGATCTTGGGATAGCAAGGGCTCTGTTTACACAGGCAGATAAGAAGTGACTCATTCATATACCTATGCTGTCTGCCCAGAAGCGGCATCTTTTTAACACTGGAATGGTAAGGTTACTTTTTAGTAATTGTCTTAATTGGGTTTTGCTCTCTTCTTTACAAGTCTTACCAAAAGAGTGTTTTTTGAAAATTATGTGTTAAAAGCCTCTGTCTACTGTAGGCAAATATGTGATATCTGTGCCAGAATTATATGTTTGTAGCCAATCTGTGCTAATTTAAGCAACATTTAAAATGTGATTGAAACCATTGGCAACCAAAAAAAAATGCTGAAGGTTGTTTTGAATCAATATTTTTTTTTAAGCAGTAAAATTTTGAGGATCAAAATTCCATCTGGAACAGTAGCATAGCTCCACTGGATGGAGGAATTTTAAGTCTAGTGAAGAGTAAAAAAAGGGCAAATGTGTAGGCTCTTTTTCTGTGACACTGCTCTCCCAACTTTGAGATATATTCAGCTGTATTTGCTAACTGTGGAACTGCCAATGGTTTTCTTCAACAGTTTTGTCCATTTTCTCCTTAAGCTTAGATGAGCTTTTACATCTTACAGTGTCATTTGCCAAAGAGTTTAGCAGTGTAGAAAAGCATTGTTTTATTTACTGTGCATCTTGATTCTACTAGCTTAATCTGAGGCTTCATAATTATTTTTTAATGAGAGAATGCGTTTAATCAGTCGCTTTATACTCTAATGATGTTGCTATCTGCTCTATACCCTTTAAGCTGCCTCTTTTCTAGATTGGGGAGTCTTAGTTTTGTTCAGTCAGTTTTTGCACAGGCACTTTATATACTCTATGGTGTATTTTTACTTTTAAATATATACTGTATATATTTACCTGTTTTATTGTTCTAGTAATTTTTGTTTTAATGCTTGTTCTAATTTAAAAATAATTTTAAATGCATGCAATCATTAATTTGCATTTAAATAGATTTAATATACAACATAGCCTTAAGCTGCACTGCTTAGTGCATAAACTATCATAAAGTTTTTAAATATGCATTCATTCATTAACAATCTGTATAGGTGCTGGAAAGGAATTTTGGTGTGTGCATTTGTTTTTATTTAAAATAATGACAGTGACTGTCTCTTCATATGATACCCAAAACACTGACATGATCTGGAGTAAGAAAACTGGACAGTAGTTAATCTAGATTTCTCAGCTGCCTATTTTTGTACAGATTTCTTATTAAACCTTGGTGCCTCTGTCACCTGTCAGACTCTGCTTAGACTGACCAAAGAGTGACAGAACAGACAGTAGCCTAAGCTGCATGAAATGTGTTCACAGGGTCTAGTTGCCATCTTGTGTCTCTATCCAGTTGCCTGGAGACAATTACAAAATTGGTTTATTTTTCCTGACCTGGTCTAGGACAGAGTCAGAAAATGGGAAATAATGATCAGTTTAAACCTAATGGACTGTTCAAGCTTAAGCATGAGTGGTCAGATACAGCCAAGAGCCTTTTGTATGCTCTTTTGTTATGTGTAAAGACCGGTGATCCCATTAATGCATGAGTACAGATAGGTTACTCTGCTTCTGCATGCAAGCATCATCATCTCTATAGTATAGCTCAGATGTTTAATCATTTTATGGTAAAAAAGGTCTTTTACTTTCAGACTTGTCTCTTTCCAATTTGTACATTCTTGGCCCATGAAATCACTCTAATCTATGGGATTTTCATTAACTGAATAGTAGCCTAAAAAACCAATTTAAATCAAACCTGCCATCTACTGTTAATCTCATTACTGTAATTATTGTTTGCATTTTATGTTCATAAAATCAAATGCTGAAGCCTTGTGTAAAACTTACATATGGGTCAAGGATAGAGCACACGGAGCTCAGAGATGGGGCAGAATATCCCTCCACTCTCCCATTTCAGAATATATGATAGTTATTTGGATTATGGTTTAGTATGCTGTGTGGTATGCTACCAGATGCCAAAGCTATGAACTCAATCATAGAGTCGTACTGGTTGGAAAAGACCTTTAAGGTCACTGAGTCCAACCATTAACCCACCACAGCTAAGTCCACCACTAAACCGTATCCATAAGTGCCACATATGCATATCTTTTAAATACCTCCAGGGATGGTGACACAGCTGCGTCTCTGGGCAGCCCGTTCCAATGCTTGACAGCCCTTCAGTGAAGAATATGTTCTAATATCCAACCTAAACTTCCCCTGGTGCAACTTTGAGGCTGTTACCTCTTGTCCTATTGCCTGTTGTCCCATTCGATACATGGGAGAGGAGATCAACACCCACCTCACTACAGCCTCCTTTCAGGTAGTTGTAGGGAGCAATAAGGTCCCCCCTGAGACTTTTCCAGGCTAAATAACCTCAGTTACTTTAGGTGTTCCTCATAGGACTTGCACTCTAGAACCTTCACCAGCTTCGTTGCCCTTCTCTGGACACACTCCAGCACCTCAGTGTCTCTCTTGTAGTGAGGGCCCCAGAACTGAACACAGGATTCAAGGTGTGGCCTCCCTAGTGCTAATTACAGGTGGACAATCACTGCCCTTGTCCTGTTGGACGCACTATTTCTGATACAGACCAGAATGCGCTTGGCCTTCTCTGCCACCTGGGCACAAGCTGGCTCATGTTTAGCTAGCTATTGACTAATTTTATTCAATTATCAAGCTGTCTTCAACAGGAAGACACATCAAACGTATGACAAGTTAGAGGAATTATTAAGTAATGGAAGACTTAAAAGATTGGACAGCCTGGAGTCTGGACATCCCTATGGTTCTTAGGACTGATCTGTAAATTGGACCTAGAGCCTCTATGCACGGTTGCATTAGCTTTGAATCTTTAAATGTGAAAATTTTGAAGACGTGGAGGAAATCAAGATTATTTTAAAGATTTCAATAGAAAGCAAGCCACGAATGTCTAAATGAAGTAATGGAAGAACTAGCACAGCATGAAACAGCAAACTCTCTTCCTGGTTAACATGATAAAGACATTCTGTTTTTCTAGAAAGCTTCTGAAGATCCAAAGGAACTGAAAATAGTAAATGGAAAATAATGTTCATGTGTTATTAATGGTAAATAGAAAGTTATATAAAGAAGTGTAACAGTTTTTCATGCCACAATATTTCCAGTTTTATCTTTCTCCTTTTTTAGATCATATATTGTTGTTTACTTGCATCTTTTCCGAAACAGAGCACAAATTATTCTGTTTCTTTTTCTTATCACATACATGCTTTCAGTCATCAGGCTGACTTTTCAGCTCTTTCACAGAAGCGAAACATATTAATTAATCTAAACTATTTAGGTACAATAAAGATGTTTTTTCTATAAGATTGTGTTATTACTCCCAAGGAAGTTCTTTCTCCTGGAGCTAGTTGTAGATTTCTCAGCCGCTTCAAAGCAGAAAGCTATCTGGTAGTTCCTCGTGAACTCTCGGTGTTCCTCTACATGCAAATGATTCCTTCAAATAAGATGCCAAACCTTGTGAGTCTTGGAATTCCAGGCATTCCAGGGAAAATTATGTACTTCTTATGATTTATGTGTTGAGGATCTTGTTCAATCCCATATAGGATATATAGGAACCGATATATATGTTCGACTACCAGTATAGGGAAGCTGGAGAGAATAGTTTCCACAGTTCAAGGTCCATGTTAAATGGTGTGCATGGTCCCTCACAGAGCTGGGTTAAAAGCAAGAAGTGCCTGTTGCAGCATGTTCATGGTGACAGTGGTGGGGCAAGGGGTACATGAAGCCCACTGCCCATGAACATAAGTAAGCAAAGTTCTGCAATGTTTTAGTTTGAACTAAAGCAGAGATACAAAGAAACTAAATGCTGTCCTGAAAAGATTCAGGGTTAAAAGTTTTGTGATGCTAATTAGATTAAGAATTGCTTAATTGCAGCTGTCAAGTGTCAGTGTCAAATCCCTCAGTATACAGTAGTCCCGACCTGTTGTCCTGTGTAGAAGCTGAATTAGTCTTTAAGGGTATTGCATCACTGGATCATAGGGTCTTTATTACTTGTTGGTAACTTACTTACCAACCATGTAAGATAGTGCATTATTTTTACAGCAAATTAAGCAGAGGCTAACTACACAGATTTTCTTCTCTTTTTTTTTTTTTTTTTTTAAGTGGGAGGTTGTTTTGTAAATATAGTATAATTTGGTTATTTGTAACTTGCAGCCACTGAAAACTGACTATTGTTTACCCCTCCTTTGGCCTGTTTTGAGTAGTTAACGTGTATTTGTTTTATTGCACTTCTTGAACAAATAAATCACTTAAGCTGATTAAAATGACACTGCTTTTTAAGGAACCCGTGAAATACGTGTCAAAATTAACTGAAGTAGAATTTCAGGTATTCTGCAGTATTATTTGTAAAGCTATAGACAAGTTTTCAAGAGAATATCTGTTCTCATCTATCAAGTAACTGCGTTTTTTCTGAGGTATACAGAGTGTCT
The DNA here is from genome assembly GCA_032466535.1 of Forpus xanthops. NCBI lineage: Eukaryota > Metazoa > Chordata > Aves > Psittaciformes > Psittacidae > Forpus > Forpus xanthops. The sequence goes on from JASSUY010045807.1 coordinate 29,704, forward strand.
CACAGAGGTAGGTGCTTTGTGTTCCAAATCTTTTCAGAAGATTACAGCTTATATTTTAAAAGCTCATCTTTACTATAAGCGTTGAAAATTGGGAAAATGTTTGAGTCTGCAAATGTTGCCTATAATATTGATATATGGAATGTGGCATATTATATTAATAATAAAGTGACCTAACTTTAATATACTCTGTTTTGACTTTCCTCAGGGTGTCATTCTTGCTCTGGAGGTAGATAGTGTGTTCCGTTTTGCATTGAGGCTGAGAACCCATGAAAAGTCTGTAAAGCTGTTCATATAATCCTAGCCAGGTCCTTAAGTTTCTGCAGGTCAAGCGTTTATACTTACGTGATGGAGACTCTTAAAGACATACCATTACATATTGTGACATATGCAAAGTATATATCCCGGTTGTTAATCCATACGGAATTGCTTTCAGGGTCACACTGTGCAGTTAGAACAGTGATGATTTGTTCTCATTGATGGACATATCCAGTAATTAATTACTTTGGATTTTAATTTCTTCATAGGTTGATGATTCCAACTGTGATGCGGAAATCCTTTCCTTGCTCCTTGATGCCAAGCTGGTGGTAAAGTGCATAGCTACTCCCTTCTGTCCTCGCCTTATTGACCACTTGCTGGCTAACCAGGGAGAGGGAGGCTGGGATGTAGAGGAAATAGCTAAAGAACTCAAAAAAGCAGGGTTCAGTGCAGAGGCTGGGTCCCTCTTGATGTATCATCAAGGGATTCATCCTGCACTCAGGACTTTTACTACTGCTCTCCAGGCTATTCAGCATTGGATCTAAAAGTGTTGAATTTATGCATTTGTCTGCCTTTTTGCTGGATATCTGAAACAAAAGGAAGAAATTATTGTTGTAACAAAGTTGGTTATGATCTACATTCTGTAGAAAATGCAAGCATCACACAGTGAATTCCCATATGCTTCTAATAATTTAAAAAATGTATTGGTGCAAACTGTATCATTGTGTTATATGGCTAGCAAAGCATTGAATCTGATAATCCTTTTCAGATTGAAGTATTAAATAATTATACTCCGAGACATATAAATGCAATGTTACTAAGCTGGCAGATTATGTACAATTTGTCTTAATTTCTGTAAGTAATTTACTTTGTCGCAATGTAAAACTAGTGTAAAAATATAAATATAAATATATGTGTAGTCAAAAAAATCACAATGAGTAATTTCTGAGAATTTCAAACCCTTAAAATTTGGTATTGTCAGTGTTGTTACTACAGCTTTTGTTTGGAATAAATAAAATATTTTGCAGTTATTGTAGTATTTTCTGTCCTCATTTTAGACAGATATTTTCTTAATTCAGCTCCTTTTTCTGAAATTCCTGTTAGTCTTACTGATGTTTATTCATAAGGACAAGCTGAACTTCTCTGTGCTTACAGATAGTTCTAGTCTTGGAGATAATTTCTCTACAATTTGTGAAGTCCCATCTGAAATCCTAAACATTTTCTAGAATCACAGAATGGTTTGAGTTGGAAGGAATCTTAAAGATCATCTGATTCCACCCCTCCCTGCCATGGGCCAGGGACATCTCCCAGTGCATCAGGTCGCTCAAAGCCCCATCCAACCTTGCCTTGAATTTTCCAGGGATGAGGCAGCCACAGTGTCTCTGGCTGTGTGCCAGTGTCTCACCGCCCTGCAGGAATGGACACAGAAAACTGGGCGAGTATCCTGAGCAAGGTCAGAGTTCATGAAACAGTACTCAGGTGGTAATTGTGTCTCTGTTATCCACAAAACAGGGGATACTGGATGAAAACTTGGGCCATTTGCTCCCAAGAATGATGAATGGTGGGTTACCGCCCAGCCAGTAATTCTCCTGAAGAGTGTGCTGCTTATGCAGAAGCACAGGATGACAGCAGAACACATAGCAACTGAAGATTTTCTCTGTGCTTGTCTGTCAGGAGATGAGTGCCAAACGAGCTAGCTGAAGAGCAAATCAAGGGCAGGGCAACTTCAAAACAGCCACAGCAATTGAAATAAATGAAAAAGGGGGCCCAGGCAAGGATGCTTCTAGGGTTATATTTCACTGCAAAACACACAGCAAGTAACACCTAACACCTTGCTGTTTTATCGTACTGATTGATGATAGACTGAGAGATTCTGAAGGAAAGGAATGAACACAAAACTAGAAGTGTTCTACCTTCACAATTGATTTATTATTGTAGCATTGCCCACCCTGTCTGCCACATTTCCTGCCTAAAAATGTCCAGGTTCCTAAATTCTAGTATTTTTAAAAGAGAGTACATATTTTCAGTAAAGCCCTGAGACTTGTCTCATTTCTGAGCTTGTATGACCTGAGCTGTATGTCCAACTTGTCATAAACTTGTCTGTCAGTAGAGCCACCTTAATTATTTATATTTTCATCTTTCATTTCTCTCAGATGATGTCTTTACTGCTTATATAATGAAAAAAAATACCGAAAAGCTAAATAACTGAATCACTTTCTGCCCCTTTCTGTGGGCTTCTAATATACACAATATAATTGTTGTGTCTTTTCTAACTTGTCGAGTCCTGGTGTACTTAGTTATTTCTCTGTAACATTTTGTCATTCTCTTTATCTTTTTTCGTATTTTTTTTTTTTTTGAGACGTGGAAGGGGGAGGAGCAGAGCCATGCCTTATATCAACATTGTGAATATACCAAATGTTCATGTAGTTGCATAAAAATGCTTACAATTTGATTTTTTCAGTGTTACTGAGCACTTGAGGTAGTGTTTGTGTAGTAGCATTTGGTTTGACCCTGAGATCTCTTTCCACATTGGTAGCAGTCATCTGAAATTACATTACTTGTTATGCTTATATAGTTTGAGGTTATTTTTCTTGTGTACATCCTCATAGTTACATATTGAAGCCCATTTACTAGCTGATCACCCAGGCAGTCCATTTCACAGAAACTTTCAACGGTTTTTTATCCAGCCCTCATTCTTAGTCAAAAACCTGTCTTCTGTAGACACGGAAAATAGTAAATTTGAGTCTCTTTCACAACTGCCTGCACTTGAAAACAGCTAGCTCATTTTGTTAAAGATTGGGCACATATGTGAAAGTGGAAGAGTTGATAAAAGTCCTATGGATGTTCAGAAACAGGCTTGCTCTTTTAGCTTGGTTAAATCGTCTGCTGACATGGATCCTTTCTTGGCACCTCAGTGACTTAAACTTTCATGTGTTTGTCCTCAGCAGTGCTCTGTTGCACTTGCTGGAGATGCAGTACTAAGTGTCCAGACTGAATGAGCAGGAAGACTTTAGTAACACAAGGACAGAGCCTTATCTTTCTGTAGTGATTAGGAAAGTTGTTTTTAACTACCACCAATATTTTCCATAGGTAATTATAACAGCTAAGACTTTATATATATATAAAAAAAAAAAATCTCTCTACATGAAAATCTTGTTTACTTCGATTTCTTCTTATAATGATAAATTTCATCTGTCACTATTCTTCACTTGCTTTGGGATTGACTAACAAAGGGGATTGTTTGGTACTCATGCTTATGGCTGTGCTCTTTGAATGGAGCAGGGTATTTCATCATGTTTACTGTACCCTCATAGGAAGCATGAAGCTCTGCAAACAGAAGATAAAGTTTCAGGTTATGACCAGCTCAGTCATAGCTAGAACTGACAACCTGCGTTTCTGCCTAAAAACAGAGACTGTGCTTTCTGAAGCTGCCTGAAAGTGGATGGCAGACACCCCAACAGCTTCCCTATTGTGCAGCCATGTGCATCACCAGAGTCCTGTATCTCCTATCAGTACCAGGTACATGAAAGTAGATGGAAAGTTTTCAGGTACGTGGTGGACTGAAATCCTCGCTAGATCCAGTGTGCCCACTTAAGCCATTCTGTCACTCCCCTCCTCAGCTGGACAGGGGAGAGAAGATAGAATGAAAACCTTGTGGATCAAGACAGGGAGAGATCATTCATCAGTTACCACCATGGGAAAAACAGACTTGACTTGGGAGGGGAGAGGAGGGAATGAATTAATTTATTACTAATCAAATCAGAGAGAATAATGAGAAAGAAAAACTTAAAACACCTTCTCCCTACTCCTCCCTTCTTCCTGGTTTCCTCACAAATTCTCTTTGTTCCCCTCAAGCAGTGCAAAGGGGTGGGGAGTGGGCATTGCGGTCAGTTCGTCACATGTCTCTGCTGCTCCTTCCTCCTCAGGGGAGGACTCCTTACACTCTTTCCCTGCTCCAGTGTGGGTCCCTTCCTTCAGGAGCAGGCTGCTCCAATGCGGGTCCCTTCTATGTTTGCAGTCCTTCAGGAACAGGCTTCTCCAGCATGGGTCCTGCATGGGATCACAAGTCCTGCAGCAAACTTGCTCCTGTGTGGGCTCCTCTCTCCATGGGACCACAGGTCCTGCCAGGAGCTCGCTCCAGCGCAGGCTTCCCACAGGATCACAGCCTCCAAGCATCCACCTCTGCTCCATCATGGGATTGTCCATAGGCTGCAAGTGGAGATCTGCTCCCCCCCACGGACTTCCATGGGCTGCAGGAGCACAGCTGCCTCACCATGGGCTGCACCATAGGTTGTGTGTCTGCAGAGCTGTTGCTCTCGCATGTCCTCACTCTCCAGCTGCAGTTGCTCAGGGCTTTTTTTCCCCCTTCTTAACTACATTATCCCAGATGTGCTATAACTGTTGCTGATGGGCTTGTCTGTGGACAGTAGTAGGTCTGCCTTGGAGCAGGCTGGAGCTGGCTCCATCGAACACAGGGGAAGATTCTGGCAGCTTCTCACAGCAGCTACCTCACATACCCCCCCTGCTACCAAAACCTGGCTATGCAAACCCAATACAAGTGTGATCAGTTTATATGTGGTTGTTACTGCAAATAGCTTTAGAAGCTGAAATACCTGATTTAGTCACTGATCATGTTGCATAAATCTGGCAAAGCTAAGTATTAAGATGAAATTAATTCTTCTGAACATTTGAAATGCTAAAACATTTCCTGATAGCAGTTGGTGCAAGTCAATCTTTTCTCTCAAGGCGCAAAGGTAATACAATACTAGACCTGGTGCTCTATTTATAACCAAAAAGAGAGAAGCAATTAGTTGTAACCTCTGAAGTAAATAAAATTTAACGGTAAAAGTCAGTATATATATACTTTTATCTAAAAAACGTGATTGTCATTAAAACTGGATTGTCTGCTTAACGTGCATTTCTGTCCTGAGATCAACATATTTTGCCAAGCTATGTTGACACCCTATCATGGAATGTCCTGTTAATCTACCTTCTGTGGAATAATTGGGAAATGTGGAATTAAACTTATATTTGAAATGTAGCATTGTCCACACATAAGGGAAAAGCTATCTTTCAGGGCCTCTTGGGGTGAGATGCAGCCACACTTGGTATGCCAGGAATGTGTACTCCACAGCGGTTCCTGTGGCAGCACGGATGGAGGATGGAATAGAGTGGAGATATTGTGGCTACTCTCTGTCCTAAAGATGGGAACTAGGTGGTGCAAGAAACTGATAAGCTGCATACTTGCTGCTCTGAGCCAGCGGCCTGTCATCTTTTGACAGAATGCCGTCCTCAGTGTGAACTTTGCTTCATTATAATGTCATTATAATG
>JASSUY010045810.1:0-31994 GCA_032466535.1 Forpus xanthops
CTGTTCAGCCTGGAGAAGAGAAGGCTGCATGGAGACCTCATAGCAGCCTTCCAGTATCTGAAGGGGGCCTATAGGGAGGGACTCTTCATTAGGGACTGTAGTGATAGGACATGGGGTGATGGTTTCAGACTGAAACAGGGGAAGTTCAGGTTTATAAGGAAGCTCTTCCCTGTGAGGGTGCTGAGGCGCTGGCACAGGGTGCCCAGAGAAGTGGTGAATGCTCCATCCCTGGCAGTGTTCAAGGCCAGAGTCTTGGGCAACATGGTCTAGTGTGAGGCATCCCTGCCCATGGCAGGGGGTTGGAACTGCATGGTCTTAAGGTCCTTTCCAACCCTAACTAACAGTTGTGCTCCCACCATCAACACCCACTGAGGCATCAACAGAGTGCTTGTTGAGCTTGCAAGATAGGCAACTTCAGGTAGAGAGGGAACAGCAAAATGCTCCATTCCTCTGCTCAGGAAAAGCAGCATTCCTACACTGCCTCCTGCCCCACCTCGTCCTTGCTGCCAGGGACAGCAAGCAGCACTTGAAGAGTTCAGGCCCTCACTGGGAAGCAACAAGCGAGCAGCAAATCAAGTGTGTATTTCTGGATACTTGGAAGATGACACGAACAGAAGCCTCGAGTCATTTTGCAGAAGCATTTGTCTAGGTATCAGATTGCTGAGCGTTCTACCTAGGCCTCTTTCCAAGCTGCATAATGACCTCCAAGCACCAGCAGCACTCGGGAGTTCTGCTGAATAGGCTCACATTTCTTCCTCCAGAAGCAACAATATCAATCCCTTAAAAGAGCTGAAGAAACTGCACCAAAGGCTGCTGTAACTTTGCATTTTAGGGTTGGTTAAAGGGCAGAGCAAACTGGCATGGCCGGGACTCATCCCCCAGCTCATGCAAGCAGGCTTTGGGAGATCACCTCACCCTCATGTCCACTATAGGGTGACGTGGAGACTCAGCCACATGAAGTACACCAGCTAAAGGCCTCCTGTTTCAGGAAGCAATCCTGGAAAGCAGCTGTGATTTGTTCACAACTATAGAGAAAGATCCCTCTGAAATCACTGCTGCTACTAAATCCTTCCTAAGAATCGATCCCTGGGTGATAAACACTGATAGATGGGAGTTCGTGGCTCAGCTTGTCTTTTTAATAAGAATCCCTCCCAAGCATTTCCCTAACAGGAAAGTGATAATTAAAGGCCACATTTTTAAGTTTCTTCTTTCAAAGAGTCCCTGTAAATGGGCAAAGAGTAAATGACAAAAGCTGCCCACAGTCTCGGAACAATGCCACGTGCAGTGCCTATGCTCCCAAGCACGAGGGGATGCTCGAATCCAGCACTTAAATCCCATCACCTTGAGCCACTGACTTCACAATGGACTCTCCACAAACACATTCATCTGCTCTGCATCAGTGCCTTGCTCTTAGTACCCAACACAAATGATCCCGTAAAGGTTTTAACATGGAATTTAGCCAATTCCTGCTGTGTCAATTCCCCTGGGTGCTAGTGCACAGTCAGCCCCAAATGTGTTGTATCAGTCTGAGAAGGCAGAAAGTGGCAGCTTGAGTCTCAGCTTACTACAGAAGTTGTGACAACTACTGACCTTACTACATCTTTAAAGGTTGTCATTTGGGGAGGCTTAAAATCCCTGCCAGAAATTGGGCTGGATTTGCTAGAAGTTTAAATGAATGAAGGTAATGAAATGGGAATCACATTACTCTGAAAATGCCAATCTGACACCTTTCAATAAAATAATTCAACCTAAAGCAGTCTGGGAAGTGGGCAATAGACAAAACAGAGCCACAGTTCAAAACTCAAACTCATGCCTCTTCCATCAGTGCTTAAAGTCCAGGGCACACAACGCTCGTCACAGATGAAGTTCATATCCTTTCCTTACAATGCCTTACCTTAACTTCTGCAGCCATTTTATCATTTGCAAATCCATCCACTGTTAGCTGAAGGAAAAAACACCACATTAACCAATGGTAAGCATTTCAAATTAACTGTTTAGGTTTGGTCCTGTACATGAACAGGGACAGGGATTGTCTCAGCTGCACATACCTTTATTAGTCTGGATATTAAGAATCCGCCTTGGTATCGATTATAAAGTTCCTCCCAATTGTCCCTTACAAATTTCCAAGCAGCTTTCCTCCCCTGCTTGCTGCCTCCAGCTACTCCACCAATAACAGATACCGTGTCCTGGGGACGTACCTCTTCCTGAAGGTGAAAGTGTAGACAAGTGTTCAAGAGTGTTCCAACAAATACAACATCCTGGCTTTATGCACTTCTGCATCACATCTGTCCACACCAGCTTCATCTTCCCCTCCCCGCCTTCAAGACACAACTCAAAAGATTTAATCCTTAAGGCTATTCCTCCTATTCCAATGCATTCCAAGCACACAGTGCTCTGTCAGCAGAGGTGAAGGAAGCAGCAGCTTTCCCAATGACTTACTGAAAGTGCAAAGGTGAGAACTTTTTGAATGAGTTCGGGTTGAGAGATGGCTCCAAGAACTCGCTCGATTCGGTTCTTCTCCTCCTGCATGTCTGCTTGCTTGTGAAGCTTCAAAGCCAAAGGGAGTAATATTAGTGCACAGGACTAAATGCTGACTTCCTACACAGCACTGAACTACAGCTGCTAGATTAGTCTTCAAGGGTAGTACATGACAAATTGAACTTGTTCATGAATCATCCTGCAGCTCTCCACATTAGAGACCTCATTACACGTACATCAGCAGAAATTACCAGTAGTAATAAACTCATCTTCACCACTATATAAGGTCAAGAAGGACCACGCCTCCCGGCAATGAAAAAGAATCCTAAAGTGAGAGCTGCAACACTCCACTAGGTGGCAATTTCCTACTACATACGGACCAAGGAACACCACAAGGAAGCCCAAGAGTTCACATCATCTGTAGAACATCAGCCTGAGCCTGTGTGCAGGCAAACTACATCTTAGAGGAACTTGTAGGGTGGAATATCTAGCTTCTCGTTGCATAGCTGGCAGTGGTAACAAGAGTGTGCACTCACCTTCAGCATAGTGTCTAAAGTAGTACTATCTCCATGCTTCAAAATAGTTAGATATACCTAAGACAGAGCATAAACAAGGAAGGTCCTTCAAAACCCACACTTTCAGAAATGCAACCATCAATTTCTACATGTTTGGGTTAGATTTCAGACAAGTGAACAGATCAGGCGCAGATCCCTTCCATGTTAAAAGTGGATTTGAGAGATGCATCAACTCCTTCAGCTCTTCCTCAATTTTAGTGTGATTTTGGTAATTTCAACCACAGCAAAACACTAGAAATAGAGATCTGTGTCCCAAGCCACACCTAAGTACTTTATATATACTCAATCCATATCCACCATAGTCAGACTTTGTGCTCTACAGAGCCAAGAGGACCCATGGTGCTTTTGAACCTGGAGGAAGCAGGCTGGTCATGGCTGGATGCAAGTGAGTAGAAGTCAGCTCAAGTTCAGCCCTGCACTTAAATAGTCTTCAGAACCCAAAGAGCAACACACGGTACATATCAGAGTTACCCTGTGGCAGACAGTGTGGGTATAGCTGAGCTTGAGTTAGGACTAAGTGCTGGCCATGACAGATGAGGCTTACTTGATTCAAGAACATGAGGAGATGTTTGTACCATGCTCCCCAGTATCATTTTCTTCATAACTGGACTTCTCCAAGCTCCCACTACATATGCCAAAACAAGCTGGTCCCATACCTTGCCCCTAACTTCCCTGTTCTTGGAAATCCAAGAGCTCAGTACACACAGTCCTAAGACAGAGAAGACAGCCTTTAAAGAACCAACATTTACAGTAACCTACAGGACTCCTCAGATCAGCTGACAGCACATGCTTTCCTTCCACATGGTCCTTAAATCGGCGTCGGGCTTCTTCTAATGTTGCCTTGTGCCCAGCTTTTCCTAGTTTGCCCAAGACAAGCCCTCTCAGAAGTGCATCTAGATGACCTAATGAGTGAGGAGCAGGAGGAAAACAGTATTATTTGGAGACACAATTCAATAATTAAGTGTTCTCCTACCTGAAGTCATCAAGAAAGAGCTGTATAAGAATCCTTCCATATGCTTAGGATATTAAAGAAACCTTTTCTCACCCTCCTCGGAGCCAAATGGAGAATACATTGATGTTTTTAGGGCAAGAGGGTCAGGAGAAGATGATTCCAGCCCAAACACAACAGGCTAGGCCTGTAACCTGAGCTAAGGCAGTACTAGTTACCATTTGCATCTTCAGCAGGGCTACGACAAGTAACATGCACACACATGGCTTTCCATCCTTGCAGTCTAATGAGTTTTAGGCACTCCAACGGATGCAAAGCTAAAGGAGATTTGTAATCAGTCAGTAACCATTTTAGCTTGTGCCTGATAACAGGGGGTTATTGTGGGGGGTTGTGTTTGTCTGTCAGGTTTTAAGCATGGAAACACTCCTGAACACCAACGGCAGCCTCTTCTTCCTCCCTTCTCTCCCCGTTCCCAATATCTGGATGGCTGATTTACAAGGAGCTTTCCAAAAGCACTACTGGATTTCAAAGCATAAGTTTCCTACCCTCTCCAGGTTTGGGGTCCCATCCCAGTCTCTCCCCTATTGGTGAAAAGACATCTTTCACGAACACCTGGATTTCCTCATAGAAGTCTGTGTGGGACAAGAGAGTTGAAAGAATCTCCAGGTTACAGCTGAGGTCACTCCACACAGTGTAATTGGGCTCATTCACAAAAGCTTCCATGACTTTTAGAACCTCTACAGTGCTAATGATTCCAGCTCGGGCCTGGGAGAGGAAAAGACACGGATTAATCTTACTTCCAAACAGGATTAAGGCATTTAAGAGCACATCACATTATTTTATAGCCTTCAGTTTGCTCAGCCTGCATATAAACTCTAGTTCTCTGTTGTGGGGCTCTGCCAAGAGGAGTTAACACTAGAGTCAAAGCACCTCACGGCACACGATGCTTTCTGTACACAGGTTAGCACTTTACAAGGAGACAGCTACACAATTATAAGCACATTTTACAACTAAGAAACAGAGGAGGAAATAAAATGACTTCACAGCAATGCTGGCAAGCACGAGCAAACTCCCAGAGTTATTCTCAGCCAGCTGCTCCACCCACCACCAATCTCATTTTAACTAAAAACTGTAAAGATTCAGAGACTGAAGTTTTGCTCTTTGAGAATGAAAAGCTGCAGAAGTCATCTTTGCTTCCTGCTGCACCCATGAAGCAGTACAAGAAGTACCACTGCCTTTGTGCCCCTGCCAGGGAGATTTGATGTGGACTGCTTTACAGAGGCATGAAAACACCTCTACACTCAGTGCAGTTGATAATAACCTGTAGATACCTCCAACTGTTTTTGTTAATCTGGAGCTAGACCAGTAGTTTATGGTAATGGAAAAGAGGAGAAGAACAATTTCTGTTATCTAAGCTATATTCACCTACAATAAAACCATGATTAATACTGAAACCAAAAGAGGAGTCTAACACAATGTTCCTACTTGTCTCATTTGCTCGTTGGGTTGCCCAAAGAAGCTGTGGCAGTGTTCAAGGCCAGGCTGGATGGGGCTTGGAGCAAGCTGCTCCAGTGGAAGGTGTCCCTGCCCATGGCAGGGGGTAGGAACTGGGTGAGCTTTAAGGGCCCTTCCATCATGAACCATTCCATGAGTCTATGATTTGGGAGACAACTCAGGCTGCAGTCTCAAACCCCTTCAACTAAGCCGCAACAGGAGTTATAAGCTAGAGAGGCAGGGTATCAAGCCCACATTTTTAGAAGTCTCCATCCACTTGCTGACTAGCAAGAAGAAGAAACACATTGTGAAATGCAGAGTACAGCAGCTGATGGTTCAGAGCTGGCAACACCAGCTTTGGGGGCAATCCCACTGAGAAGCCCCAACAGGCACCTCCTCCAGTGGAGGACAGTTACAAGCCCAACTGCATAAAGCACATGGTGCTGACAGCGTTTGATAAGGGGACCATTGAAATCTCCTTCTTTTGAGGAGTTAAAGAAAGCAGGTTCTCAAAGTGATTTTGGAAGTAAGAACCCAACAGTTCTTCCCCTCCAGAGTGCAACAGGAGTTCTAGACACGCCTTCCATAGGGTATAAGTCTTAGACTACAAGTTAGAACTTGTCAAGGTAATAGCTGTGATGTATGCAATAATCCCAAAGGCAACTTGCCTCCAGAAGCTGAGGCTGCCTCTTCAGACACCCATTTCTACAGTTCCTGTAGCTCTCCTATTAAACAGCAGCAAAGGGTTGCTTACCAGAGAGAAGAGATCATTCTGGAGGCCAAGCCTGTCCACAGGGGGTAGGGAGAGGTCTTTGATGGCTGGTATTAAACTCTCCAGCATGTCAGGGCTATACTGGGTACGGTAAAACCCAACTGTTCCAAGGTTTAACTGAAAAGTACCAAAAGAGCGAACAAGAATTAGAAGTAAGGAACAAAGGAAGAAATGCTTTTTAGTGTTTGGACCATGAGACCTTTCTCTGGTTGCTGTCTGTAATAGACCTCAACTTACAGATTTGTACTTATCTGCCAACAGCAAAAACATTCCCACTACTGAAAGATGAACAGGACCATTTTTGCTCAGGATGGATTTTAAGTAAACTGAGGCTGTCACAGGGTAGCAGAAAGCCCCTCTATTTCAACTCAAATGCTGCCTTTACTTGCACACTTGTTTTCTGGCTTGGGTTTCTATAAGGTTCAGATTTTCATTGTCTAGAGTAGCCTGCAAAGGCAAAGGACTACAGTAAGTGTTACAGAGAGGAGCTAATACTCAATAGCAGCACAGAGAGGCCCTTCCATAAGAAAAACAAGATTGCAGGGGAGGGGGGAGAATAAAAGAAGAGGTAAATGAAATGTGAGGGAACATGACGGTGACAAACTTCCTTCCAGGAACACGTTCTCCTTTGTGCCAACTCACCTTCACCCACTGGTCTGGTTTGATGTCTTTCAAAACCAAGGTGAGCTCTGGTTTGTCCATCAATATTTGCATTTTGGCACAGGTGGGGTCATCACTTGTACAAATACTTATGGGGACCATCCACATGGGCAAATCCTCCCCTGAAAGAAGACATAACAAAAAGGAAGGCCTAAGACAACGACAGGCTGCACCCAACACTGAGATGCTCCGCCTGACGTTCAAGCAGGGCTCAGCGGCAGCTGAAGCAAGGCTCCTTAGATTGAAATCTAAACAGGCTCAAATCCAAAGGAAAAGGGCAGTTCTAGAGCTAAACCCCAAGAATCTCTAAATCACCTTTCAAGCCAAACACTTTAATTTCTCTAAGCATGGAAGATGGGTGGAATCTGCATCTGCAGACAGTGCTGGCTGCTTGATGAGGCATTTTCATCTCAGCATGTCTATAAAGCCAGCAGCTTCCACAGGTCCTTAGCACCGGCCTTAAACTGGTCATCAGAAAAGCATCTCGGAATGAAACCCAAACCAAAGGCTGCAGACAAATGCTGTTCTCCATGCAAGGAGGACATGGAAACCACGTGTGAGAGCAGTGAAGCTTGGCTTTTCTACAGTTTAACAGATACTTCAACACCTGAACCCAAGCAGAGCACCTGCCTGCGGTTTCATCTCTGCTACTGCATGGCAAGCAGTGAACACACCATTCCTGCTCTTAGCACTCATCTTACCAGTATATGGTCCACTGGCACAGAATTTCTTCTGGACTAACTTCAGCACTTTGTCATCTTCTTGCTGAGGAAGGGAAAAAAGGGAAAAAGAGAGAAAGGAATTCTCAGAACATCTCCTCTCAGCTTCTCTGTACCACAATCCATTCCTGTGCCCTCTCTTCAAAGGAGTAACGTACTCCTCTAGAAAAAGGAGCTACCTCAAAAAAGCATTCCAAAGCATTCATCACTATTACTGTTAACACACACATACCCCATTCCTCATTTGAATTTGTCTGATTTCAGCTTCCAGGCAGTAATCCTCACTCACCCTGCAATCTTGTAGAATAAGCACAACTGAACTGGAGGGAGAAGCAAAACGTGTGGCAAAGGGAGCTAAGTCAGATATTCCCTCCCCCTCAACACACATTTCACACACAAAGAGACAAGAGGCAAGGTCAGCAAACTCCCAGCACATGATCTAGAGAGCTTGTGGAATAACTCCATGTTGCTTTGCATTAGGTTCCTCAAGAGAGCTGCACTTCCCCTCTCCTCAACACAGAACTGACACTCAGCAGTGACCCACTGTGCTGCCTTCTGATCAAAGAGACGGATTCAAATAACTGGGTGCTAAAGACAGAACTTGCGATCTGAAGTGCTGAAAAACACACAGTTACATTTACCTGTTCCGCTTCCACATAAATGAGAGGAAATCCCATTTGTTTGGTCCATGTGTTCATCACAGCAGCAATAGGTTTACCACTAACTTCTTCCAGGCTTTCCCAGAGATCCTCTGCAGAAGAAAAGTCAGACTCAGGACTCTCAGAGTCTTGCCATGTCAGGCACTGTTAGGAACACTCTATGAGCACCGGATGGGGGAGGCTGTATTGCTACTCGTTTGTCCTTCATGTTTTGCGTTGTGCATTTACCAAACCATAATAAATGATAGGCAAGAAAAAGGCAATAGTTTAAACCACTCTTGGGGAGAAAAGAGGGGGAAGAAATCTTCTTTACTACTCAAAAAAATGCAATCAAGACACATTGTGATGAATGAGCAAAAAAGGAGCATCAAACATTCAAAATGGTAAATAGAAAAAGCTTTTCCTTAAAGCTTTTCATCTATTATGCCAAGAGCTGATGGAACAACAGGGGCTGGTTTTGGCTGCTGGAGCACGATGTTCCACTTCCATATTTATGCCTGCTACACAAAAAGGGCTCGAGTAAAGAAAGCGCTGCGAGATGTTAGGGAAGACTTTGAACTGTTTAATCATACATGCAATCAATACTGCAAAAGGAAGCTTGCAAAAAGGCTTACTTGGCAAATCAACATACTCCATTTCTAAATTAGATTAGTACACAGATGGGGTTATCAAGGGGAAATGCAGTGCTTGCAGATTACCCCAGCCACGTACTCCTGAGACAGAGAACCCTTAAAGGATGCTGAATTCTGGCTGTGCAGAGGATTCATTGCATGAAACCAGAACCAAGCCAATTATTTCCTTGCATTTCAGTTCTTTCGGGTAGAAAAGCAGCTGTTTAAGAATCCGTCACTTCAGCACTAAGGAATCACTTCTCTATAAAGCACACAACCACTACAAGTTACCTGTAGCTGCATTCCTCTGCTGGAACTTCTTTAAATACAGATTCATTCCTTTCCGAAAGTCCTGGAACATACAATTGAAGATGTAATGGCACCAGGAGGGAGGGTTCTCAGTCCTCCCTCCACACTGCATTTGCATTCAAGAATCAGCCAAGGAATCTTAGGATTGGTACGTACATCTGTAACTCCTAGTTTTCCCACTATCTTATTTCTCCTTGGTAAGTTCAAATAGAGCCCGAATACAAACCATAGATTTAAGGGAGATTTTTTACTCCGAAAAGATTTGACAATCTAAGCTTTTTAACAACAATCGTTTTACCTCATCACCAATGTAGTCATGTAGCATTCGGATTACAGATGCTCCCTTGCTGTAAGAAATAGCATCGAATATTTCATCTACTTCAGAGGGATGGCCAACACTAACCTATGGTAAATGGGATAATTCACAGTCAGAACAATGTTAACTGCTGGAAGGTTTTCATTTTGCTTGTTCTATTGACTTCTCCCTGTAGAAAGCACATGCGCATCCACCACTAGACTATCTCAGTGGATTCTCTGCTCCAGGCAGTTCAACTTCTCTGCATATGGATGGGTTAGGATTGGTTTATAGGTTAAACACACTTTATGTCAGGTTTTGGTATTCAACTGAATAGACTTTGCTTCAATCCTTTGGCCCAACGCTTACCCAAATGCAAAAAAAACCCAGTGGAAATAGAAGAAGACAGAATTACTTCAATAGGATGACTGTTGTCTAAGGCATCGAGCTCTTGAGCACGTGTGTAATCAGCAGAAACAAACTGAGTCCAGATATCGTACTCGGGGAAACAGTGATCTACACACAGGTACTCAATCCAGGAGGCAAATCCTTCATTCAGCCAGAGGTGGGTCCACCATTCCTGGAAAGACAAGATGGCAGAATGAAGAGCAAAATTCCAAAGAGCTTCATGTAACCCACATTAAGTTTGCAGCAAAGATAAACACTTGTAAACCCAAATTCCTCTCTATAAAGACAGTCCTCAACCCCGGAAGTAATCAGCACCCAAACCCCACCTTCCCCATGAGTTTTACAAACTCTGAATGGAGGAAAATGCATTGGGTACAAGTGAAATTGCAAATTCAGTGAAAATTTGCTGATTTGGGGCTGCAGAAGCCATGCGTGTTTTAACAAACACACTGCTTTCTTGCAACACAAGGAGCTCCCAATGTGCATTTGGATTCAAGCACCTGCTTGCAGGGTCTTGGGAGAAGGAATGGTGGATCTAATTACTGGAGTAAGCTGAAGCCATTTGTGAGCAGCAGAAGCTGGCAGAGAGGTTTCAGGATTTAGCACTAAATGGTATTTCTTTGCAGATTTCAGCCTTTACTGGCGCTTATCCCCAGTAAAATGACTTAAACATCAAAGCGTTCAGACGGGCAGCTCCCCAGACACCCAAAGTAATTCAAATGAGCTGCTACTGAGCAACTTCTCAGCCACTGGACAAGAACTTGCAAGGCTGAGCTGGTACTCAGCCTGCTTGGTATAAAAGCCCTGATGAGTGAATTGTGCTTACCTGAAATGAAAACAGTGGATTACTGCTTCCAAGCAAGCTGGCTAACCAGAATCATTCCTACTCTAACTAGGACTGTATTCAAACAACTGAACATCACTTCACATGGAAAAGATCTAGGAATACTTCTAAAGAACACACTAGTAAAGGAGGAAGTGGTTTTATTACCACTAGTGAAATATGTTTTCAATATAGCATGCCTGCTATAAAAGAGCACTTGAAAACACACATGATACAAAGCACATGTCAAAGACAACTAGAAGAACTTGTAAGTGTTAGATACCATGGTCACAAGGTTTCCAAACCACTGATGAGCAAGTTCATGTCCTACAACCAGAGCAACCCACTGGCGAGATGAAGAACAGGAATTTTTGGGGTCAATGAGCAATGCAGTCTCCCTGTAGTAAAGAGAGAAGGAAAACTGAAAAGAGTGGTATGTGCCCAGAGAATAAAACACAATCAAAAGTAGGTTAAATGACCTAAGCAAGCTAAAAAGTGATCAGTGCAACTGAGAAAAACCAAAAGCTGTTTCAGTTTAGACATTTTGGTAAGTTCCACAACTGTTGGAATGCTTTGGAGCAGTAATCTTTATGGCATGCAAGAAAACCAGTGCAAAAAACCCAGGCAGGAACAAGAAAGATTTTTCCTTCATTTATGAAATAGCTCACCTACGTAATCTAGGACCCTTAACTCCCTTTGCACTGCATGATGGATGCACAGCAAGTCTCTCCCTCCTTCATCCCCATAGGAATCCCAGCTCTTCCAAGTGCACAACCGTGTTACACTCACCACTGCACACGTCTCCAAACAGGACACACACATGTACACACACAAGCAGTCCCTAGGTCAGGCACACAAGCTAGAACCGCCCCTGTCATGAGCAGGACTTGGTGGCTCACTCAAAGGGGATCTCAAAAGGGATGGTACCTGCAGGTTCTGCCAACCCAAAGGGATGGAGCAAGCCTGCCAAACAATGCATGGAGGGAGGAATTAAGAGCACAATGGTTTTTTTTTTCTACAAGGAGTAAACCATCAGGTTTCATCAGCACAGTGCTAAGCACATGAGTAAATATGGGTTTAAGTTTTCAACCTGGGCTCAATTTTCCATTCCAATTTTTAAGGCCAAATTAAAAAGTATAACAGAAGAAATTCAAACTATTCCAGGCTTTAAAGTCCAAAGCTGACAAGAGCAATGCTGTCCAAAGTGGAAGGAAAAGCATTCTAACAGTGAGCACAGAGAGTGGAATAATATCAAGCAGAAGTACAACAGCTTGATCAGCTGAAGGGAAAAAAAAAGACAAACTGAAAAGGAAGGCAAGTTCTTCGTTGTCATTTACTTGTCTCCACATGGTTGTACTGTGGGTGTAATTTACCAACTTGCCTATGACATACAGTAACTCTTCTGGCTGTGTCAGTGAGTACATAACTTTTTTTTTGGGGGGGATATGAAGAAAGTTCTCTTGTGGAACAGGCAGTGCTGCCAGACACTTTCAAAACCTCACACCCTTGGACAGTGGTTGCACTAAATCATTCTGGCCTTCCTAAAGGTTGTACAATGCACGCTGCAGCAGAAGTCAAAATCATCCAAACCGAAGCGAGAGTTGAAGGTATTTACTCAGTCTTAGTTGGGATGACACCCAGTAATTACAGCTGCCTACAACTAATCCAATTACTTCCAAGAATTAGTAAACAAAGAGGGGGAAAGACAGTATTTTAACAGCATACCTATAAGTAACAAGGCCCCAGTTCTCCATGGCACCTTTATAAAATAAATACAAAGGTTTATTGATATTGATACACACCTCTTCCTAAACGTTTGAAATTCAAATAAAAGACAGTTCATCAATAAAGTGAGTTACTTTACCAGCAGCAAAGTCTGCAATAGCTATGAGATCAATTTTAGGAAGAGGGTAAGGAACATTGAAGTAGTCCTTATAAAAAGGCAGAGTTTTAGCAGCAACCTGTAAGAAATGAGAGGAGAAATGTTATGACAACTTCGAACAAATGGTGAAACTTGAACATGAATGACTGAAAGTGCCCTAAGAAAGCAGCAGGCCCAAGATTCCTTCCAGAAGCCCCGTTCCCAGCTCCCAGAGCACAATGGGTTGGAAGACTCCCATTCCCTTTTTCTCGCAGGCTGTAGCCTACCCTTCAGCATTTCTCATCATCTTTGAACCCAAGTCTCCATCACCAAATCAGAGCTGAACTAAACCGTATGTTTTTGTCATTAGAGACATTAGTTTGCCCACAACTGCCATTCCCTTTAATACCAAGCCCAGTCTCTCTGAGCCATTAAAGGAAACAAAAGCAGCTTCATGAGGTCTGTGTGGACCAAGGCAACTGAAGGAGTCCAGGCTGAAGGAGATCACTGCAGCAGGAACAAAGCCACCCTGAGCACATTTACCTCTAATGCAAACTTTCCTTGTTCTGCTTTGCCCACAGGAGTGTAAACACGCACTAAGACACCATCCAGGGACCTGGCCTCTACGAAGTCATATTCTCCCACCACAAACGCTACAAGATAGGTGGACATTATCGGGGTACGGGCAAACTTCACTTCCACCAGGTTCTCATCGTCCGGGTACGGCTTCCTGTCAACAACATTCTTCCAACAGGAAAAGGAATGAGTTAGTTTCGTGGTAATGGAAGTGGGTTACACAAGCCATCTGAGTAACTATTCCATCAGTATGAGTCATGCATTTAAAAATGAATGGATTTCTCTTACAATGATTTTAAAGACACAGACCATGATGCAGTTCCCCTTCCGAACTAAAAATGCCCCATCACTATGGAAGTGTACTTTCAGAAGTTATATTCCATTACTATGGAATGAATACTTCATATTCCAGCTATCAGCTGCTGTCCTTCAAAGAAAGTATTGCCCACATCCCAATAAAGCATCAGGCTTTCGCTTTTAAATCAGAATCATGGAATAACAGGGTTGGAAAGGACCTTAAAGCTCATCCAGTTCCAACCCTGCCACGGGGAGAGATACCTTCCACTAGAGCAGAGTGCTCCAAGCCCCATCCAACCTGGCCTTGAACACTGCCAGGGATGGAGCATTTACCACTCCTCTGGGCACCATTGCCAGCACCTCAGCACCCCCACAGTAAAGAACTTCTTCCTTATATCTAACATGAACTTCCCCTGTTGAAGTTTGAACCCATCACCCCTTGTCCTATCGCTACTGGCCCTGATGAAGAGAAACAGAAACCACAGCCACGTGGTCAGAAACCATAACCATGCGGGTGAGGTTTGCCTTTACAAGTAACAATGAAAGTCAGCTACTGGAATTCAAAAGGTCTATTTTTAAAGCTATTTGCTCTTCCCCAGCAACATCATCTAGAGACACATGCACCATTTATCAAGCAGCAACCTGTATTTGTCACTGAGATACATCTACTTGCATGCCTTACCCCAGAAATTCTCTGGAGCAGAAAACATGCTTATTTATCTCTAGTGCTTACGTAGCTATAACAGCTATATCAACACACAAAGGCTTCTTTTCTTTGCAGTCACTCTTCATCAAGCAGCACGTGGTCTGACATATGCTAAGAGTTTTTTAACCCACCACCGCTGTGGTTTGTACAACCTGTTTGGGTTTTAGGCCAGGATCTGACATCGCAATCTCATCACACACTATTAACTCTCAAATAATCGGCTCCCACAGCTTCATTTAAAGCACTGCTTGCTTGCACATCAAGAACTTACCATATTGGACAAAGCTACTCTGTCTTTAGGAACCACCAAAGAAATATCAAATGTCGCTTTAATGGCAGGCTCGTCCCAGCAAGGGAAAGCTCTGCGAGCATCAGTAGCCTGAAGGAAACAAAAGAGCATTAAACAACCAAATGGTAAGAGATTGTGGCAATAACACACAGAGAAAAATGCAGCACATTTTAGAGGCAAGGAGTTGGGTGGATGCTGGCGAGCCGTTGGCATAGAGCCTCTTCACTGACACTCTTGACCTCTGCATTAGAGCATTTTATTCTGATTTCCCTCTTGGTTTTAAGGGGAAATAATAAAAAGCAGCTGAAAAGCACTGATGGAATTCTACAGGCGGAGCGGAATTCAGCAGAGTCATGACAGAAGCAAAGCTCAGTCATGTGAAAGCAGAGAGGGCACCCAGGCGTTCGCAGACCATACACACAAGACCCCCTAGTTGTGTTCTGTCAGCACACTGCACCCATGAAATGTTCCGTTTGTACCAGGGAAGTGCTCCCTGCTTTTATGTAACCAGGCAGATAACTATGGGATTATAATTCTGTGGTGATGTCCAGGGTTTATGTAATACTTAAGGCAGAATCTGGATCATAGTTTGGATGTCATTAAGATACTGAGATAAAGGCAAAGTGTCCTATTAATAAATAGACTTCATAAAGGCAAGTTATACAGAGGTATGTGACCACATCTAAATAAACAGCTGTTCTTAAACACTGCTACTGGATATATACAATGCATCTCACATCAGCATGATCAGCTGGGGAATTTGCCAGATCCAGAATTTACTGACCTTCAATTTGCAACGTAAAGGCTGGGTTTAGTATTATCCCCTCACACTAAAAGCAAGTTAACCTAGTGAGTAGAGTTAAAGCTAGCAAATTGCGTCTCTGTTTCTCCTAAGTGTAAATGCTGTGTTAAAAATGACATTCACTCCAAAGAAAAACACAGCCCATACCTCAAACTGAGTGACAGCAGCATAGCGTGTGTCTCCAGTAGGGGTGGTGTATTTACTTCGGTAAAACCCTTTCATTTTATCATTCAGCTCCCCTACAAAGTCTATCTTTAGTGTCCCTGTCCCTGTAATAGAAACAGATGGGACATTGTTATTCACATGTGCCAAATAGAAGGTTTATTTGGTCTGGACCTTCAGGCCAGGCCACTCAGCTCATGTCCTTTCATCTCATCCTCAGCCATCACTTCTTGTGCCAGCCTCCCTCAACCCCTTTACTTTCCTTCCCACAAAAGCAGCTCCAGTAGGACAATGCAGGCAGAGCCAGACTTACCACAGCACTTTAACATTGATCAGCAAGCAGAGGCTGCTGCAGACTCATCTCATCTTCTAAACACAATGCAATAACCAGGAGGACCTCCCTCCAGCCAGCTGAGATGTCTGATCCTACAATCCTTACCTTTGAGTAAGGCTGGCAAATACAGAGGTGGCTACTCCGTAATAACAGCATCCTAAGAAACACATTCCCAGAGCAAGACAGAGCACTGGCTGTGTTCAAGCTTCTAAGTCAATTAGTCTCAGGATTTATTCTGCCCTCAATGTCTCAGTGCAAAAGGAGAAACCTGATCTTGATCAGGGAGGCATCATGCCAACGTCATAGAATGAAACATGAACATTCTATCACCCTCAAATCTTTCTATTTGTATTTGTCAGGATGAACTAAAAGCGCTTTACTCAAATCCAGGAGCTGAGTTTCAATTGACAAGCTTCTTGGAACAAAAAACTGTAGCAGTTTCAAATGAAATGAGTATGCTCATGCCTAAGAAAATACTGCAGTAATTCAGATTAGCTCCTTCGTGGTAAGAGGAAAAGAGAGCCTCAGTAGCTAACATAAATAGCTTCTGAGCCTAACTTCCAAGAGCAGGTAAAGAATTAGTCACCTGAGGTGTTGGAAGCAAACATCAGCATTAATGAAACAGCATCTTCAACTCCAGAGGCTTCACAAAGTGACTTCTAGTGAACAGACTCCCCAGGGAGCACTACAGGCCCAGCCAGACTTCAGGGAAGACAGAGCTGTCCTACTCCAGCTTTCTCAAGTGCAAATGTCTTAAACACATGGCTGAAAGCATGAAAGTAGGTCTTACCTTTCTGAAGAGTACTGGGAAAGGAAAGAGTAACCTTTTCATCCTCATTTTGATAGTTGAACCCTGTGGCATGTACCTCTGAAACAGACAAACAGACCACTTGGTTTGAGATAAGCCCCAGAGATGTTCGGAACGCTTAAAATGAACTGAATCGGCCAAATCCAACACCATGCTGCAGTCACTGACCAAATCAACCAAGATTCTGAATAATCCAGAAAGTTCTAAATGCAAGCAATCAGTGAAACCTAGGGGTTGGAATTAGATGGTCCCTTCCAACTCAAACCATTCCAAGATTCAATGGTTCCCAATACAAGCTGCTTGTCCCAACCCTCTCACATCGCTCAAATCAAATGAGAACGCACCTGGGATCACAAAATAGTTCTAGGAACCTTTATACATAATTTACAATTGATTTAGGAAGAAAGATCCAATGAGCAGCTTCAGTTCTCGCTGAAGTAGGTATCAGCTTGGAATGGCCACAAAGGACCAAAAAAGAATGCTAGAAAGTGTGGCGATACAGGAACATCCTTAAAGAGAAACCTTCCGCTCTATGCGCTTCTATCCTTACATGGAACTTTGAGGAACAAAGCTTGTTTGAAACAACAATTTCATTTACAATGACCTGTTTCCATGCTCAAGTATCACTGCAAGGATCCAGGTGTTTGGTTTCAGAGGCAGCCGGAGCACGCTTATGAGATGTTCAGTTAAGTTGCTCCATATGTGACAACAGGAAACATGCTTTTATTCTTCTAAAATGTAAAGTGTTATTTATAGTGGAATAGAACAATTTCAGCCTTAACTCAGAGTTAATACCAACCTCTGCTTGCAGAGGACAAAGCAGGAACTGCATGAATGCATTAGCCTTAACTACTGGTTTCACAGGCCTCTGCTCAGTGTTTAATCAGAGCTAACCACCATGCCAGGGTACATAATCCAGGAGTGCTTATAATAAAACAACTCTAGCTGTAAAAGAAAATACAGTACAGAAACAAATTCAAGGAATGATGTTCTGTAGAGGGCCAAGTAGAAGAAGAGGTTTGTACTGAGGAGTTCCAAGACTTAAAATCAACTCCAAGAGGGATCAGATGGACCATTTAAACAGAATACATGCCAAGGACATCAAAATGCCAGCAAGCACTGGGCAGTGAGTAACAAAAAGTAGAAGCTTAGCTTTGCTTCTTGTAGCTCTGGGGAACACTGAGGCAGAAAAGGAGATGATAGAAGAGTTGGAGAGAAGATATTCAGGGAACAATGCTAATGTACAACACCCCAGGTGGGCTTCCCAGCAACAGCGAATGGAGCTGACTGCTCACTACCTCTCAAGCCATTGAATTTTGACCCTGGCTATCTTGAAGAGTCCAAGAGACAACAAACCTGTTCTGCAATAGCACATTAGTGACCTCGGGCAGGGCTGGATACCTGCTGGGAATTTATGTTAGGCTTCCAGGGAGGAATCCTGCTGCTGGACAACCTGCAGAGCCCGTGGTCAGAGGCTGAAGGAAAACCTGAGAAATGTCTGATACAGATCAGTACAAGAATGCAGAAACACTTCCCCCTCCTCCGTGTGTGTTTCAAATGACCACAGCAAACCAAACCCAGCCCATTTTTATCTTTTTACAGCTTCTAATGGAAACAATCTGATAGCAAAGACAACACCATGACTCGAGGATCATAGCTCTAACCTACTGAAACTGAGAAATACAGAAGAATGCGGGTTATGCAGATCTTCTGCCAAAGGTTGACAATGGAGATCAAGTTTCCCCCTCCTCCTATCCCAAAAGTGAATTCTTCTTCGGTGTATTGGAATTTATAACTCTGATCTGTTATAACCTTTATAACCCGCGCTAGGAAAGCCATAGGCAAACATTCCCAGTGCTGGAAGGAGGAAGACCTTTAGGTTTTTTTTTGCCGCTGGGAAAACACAATGTAGAGAGCAACCTTGTTTCCAAGGGCTTCTCAGCCTGACTTTTCCAGTGTTAGATCCCAATTACACCAAGGTTAGAAACTACGTTTAAACAAGTTAGAGCTTAAATGGTCTGGAAACATCACAGGAATGATGCCTTGTGCTCCCAGCACAGGCTGATCCCAATCTCCACCGAGGAGGCAGAGCTGTGCAATATCCCAGCCCTGCTTGTCCTGACCATCTCATGAACACATAAAGGCTTTATCCATCTCCACCACAAGGTTACACTCATTTCCAGCTTCACAACATGAGTACTCCTTGAGGAACTGGCATCTTTCCACTCCCAGCTCCAGCAACTTGCCATTCCCAAAGAGAAGCTGCTTATCCATCAATTTCCAAACCAGCAGAATATAAATGAAAGATTCAAAGATACTTCCTTTTTTAAAAAACTAACTATTCAGTGCCATTAATTTAATCCAGAGGAAAAAGAACCATGGAAAGCCATCAACAATACTTTTTGTCAAGAGTTTAAGAGAACTGCTTATAACAAAGATGCAATTGCAGTAAGAGGCTGTCTGAATTCCTCACAGCATTGAATACAAAAGCTCCTGAAGAGAACAAACACAGTTTTGGCAGCCTATGAACTTTGGAGAGTTTGGCAAGGCAAGGTTGCAAGTTAATCACTAGCACATTAGTACAGAGCCTGGACCAAGCTGCATGAGAAAGGAAAAAGCTGTTAGTGCTCCATGTCTTTGGGAAAGGCAAAGCATAAAGATCTGATCTAGCAACTGTCCCCAGCTCGGAGCACTCCATATCAAAGTTGACAACAGCGCTGGAAATAAATCAGAGCCCCTCCAAAGAGGCCTTTCTGAAACTGCACAGCACCCAGAGTACAGCAATTGGGCTCATTAATTGCTGTATTACATGCTTATATATGGGGATCCCAGCCAGAGGTCTGAAGCAGCAGCAAACAGGCACGTATTTTGAAGTGAAGACAAAGCCAAGTGCAAGAGAAAGTGCTTTCTCAAGTAGCCCTCATTCCATGACATGAAGGAGTCCCAGACAATTAAGGCATGGTGGCTTAATGAACTTGCAGTCATCAACTGAGCCACAGTGAGTGTGTACACTGCTGCTCTACCTGCAAAGCAATCATGTTAGCTTAAAGCATCTATGTGTTGACATAGCGCACGCTGAGCTCCTCCAGCATTAGCCACTGAACTACGTTGACACAATTCCCAAGAGCACCAATGCTTTCGAGCCCTTTCCCATCTCGTGTGTTCGAAACCAGTGGTTATAAAAGCCTTTAAAGGAGTCACAGGTTCTGATATTCCCAAACTGTCCCTGCCAACGCAGCCCAGGCCTCCTTAAAAACCCCACCATCACACATTCTGTCACGTCAAGTCCTCTCCAGAAGAGAAGATGAAGATGAGCTTTCCTACAATGAAAGGTTGAACAACTGGCTTAAACAAATGTAGTTTGCCAAGGGCAGAGACAATAGCCTCATTTTTCCCACCTGCTCCCAGCTGCATGTTCCCATTCCCTTCCTTCCCCCGGCATCCACATACAATCATGGGGGTCAGGAGGTGATGCGTCTCCAAGCTGCCCTTCTTTAATGCCTTTGCAGAGGCAGTTTTTAGTCAGTGCAGTTTCCTGATCCACAGGGATGCTCCACAGTGCAACCATGAACTACAGCAGATGGGAGGGAGTGAGGACAAGCATTGCTTCCCCTTCACAGCAGAATGACTTCAAACTGTGTGGCGCTCATGGCGCTGTGGTTGTGCTCCCAGGCCAGGGGAAAGCATTGCTTAGATACACTTGGGACACACTGCTCAGCTTTCAGCCACGGCTTTGGTATAATCCACACCTAGCATTAGCACCCAACCACTTCCCAAACACTAAAAGAATGAGTTCTGGCCTTAAAAACCTTTGACAGGGTGAAGTACAAATCAAAGTTCACTCAATAAATTCCTGCTAAGCAAACACCACTACGGTTGCTTCTCATTTTCCATGAGAAGCTGCCAACTACCACCCTCCAAGCATCTCTAAACTGAAGAAGCTGCTTTAGATCCCGCAGGATCTGAAAAGCTTTCCAAGCTGAAGACAATGCAGTTCGCCGATTACGACTCCACCACAATTTCACAGCCCCTTAAAAGAGAGATTTACAGGCAACTCAATCCCCTAATATTTAACTGGAGAACCAACTAGCTCCAGAATGACTTTTCAGGTCTTCGTTTAGCTGAGCAAAGTCAATCATTTGGAGAGCACGTGCACACCTAAGTGTTAAGGCTGCACTACAGATATTTGACTGCAGATGCTAGAAAGTAGCTGCTGGGAAGAACAAACCCAATTGCTCCTTCTGAGGAGTGGGAGGAGCAGGTCATGACTTCAGCAATGGAAAACTCAAGCCTTTTGAGTAGCTTTGTTCCATTACAGCATACCTGGCACACACAGCAAATCCCCAACTTCCAGTTCCAATCGCTACACTCACTTTGTGATGAAACAGAATTTTTCAACTCTGAAGCATTGCACAACCCATCTCTCCCAGTTTATTAGTCACTATCACTCAATTGTGGATTATACAGCACCATTTTTGACTTTGATTTTAAAGCTCCCTTAGCTTCCTGTCAAATACTAGACAATAATCTGATTTCCCTCCAAATCTGCATTGAACTTTCAAATTCAAATCTCACTTCTACCCTCTGCTGTATCCACCTTTAAAACTGAATAGGAGGGGAGGGAAAATATAGCCCACAGTTGTAGCCAAGGTTCCTGTTGTACAAGTCACAGGGCACTTGAGGCTACCAAGACTTATTAGGGAAAGAACCAACTACTCTGCACCAAAGTCAACAGATCACCTGCACTAACAAGAGAAAAGGACCTCCTGAACAAGAAGGTCTCTTTCACACAGCCCCTACTTGGAGCACAGCCACACTTGAAGGAAGATAAGCAGGCAATTGCCTTTTGTCTCACTTTTGCAGGCAAACGGGAGAGAAACTTCCCCACCGAGGTACAGAACTATGAGGTAACAATTCCTCACTCCAGCCTTGAAAGGGGAAAATATCCCCAACTTCTCCCTCATTTTCAAACATCCTCTCCGATTGATACAAGGCTCACCTAAGTAACTCAATCCAAAGGATGTGGTTGATGCTCCTCTTGGTTCACTGGGCTGTATTTCACTCTGGTTTTGAGACCAGTTATACAATCCCCATCCAAAAGCTGCTCACAATAGCAGTGTTAGTAAGTCTGACTGGATCTGTATCAACAGGTGCCAGCAAACAGCCTGCCAATTCCATGCAATTTTCCTTCCAAAGCCATTACACCAGCTGGCAGTTTACCAAACTGAAAAAATAGGCTTTAACCTTATGAAGCCTGAGTATCACTATAGTAAACATGCAACAAAGCTGCACCTCGAGCACTGAGGATACAACAACGAGCTGCACTTGTGTTCCTTCATGTCCAAAGTACCACGTTCAAGGCTCTGAAAAAGCAGAATGGAGGAATTTAAGCCACACACTCACTTTCAGTTTTAGGTCTCCATTAAGCTCTACTATTAATACTCTGAAGTTACAACTATATGCTGTTAAAGAAGAGAAAAAACAGACCCCTACAAGAGGGAAATCAGTTGTGAAAATAACAAGTACAATACATTAAAATAGAGATCCTCTCTATTTTATGCATTCTTCCTGATTTGATTGGAAAAAGCCCTTATTCCTAGGTACCTTTTCCATTCATTTTCAGTTTCTCAATGACAAAATAGATGGTTTGGGCCTACGGCAGGGTGGTAGGAGGAGCAGATTCCACACACACTCCGCTATTACTACCACTCTTGTTATCACCTCATTACTCAGTGTATGAAATAGCTCCAGGGGCACTTAGCAACCCAGGGCACCCAATCAACTGAAGCACACTGATGAAAGGCAAGCAGGAAAGGAGCACCAGGGGACAACCCCGAGCCCAAATGGAGCACGTAGGAAGCACTGCTCTGTTCTTTCACTGTTGAAGGCCAGTGGCCAGGCTCCAAGCTCTTTGGTAATATTCTTGCCTGCCACCCTTGCTCTCTGTGACTGCGCTTCCTGCTGTGAGCTCTACTTTTCCACAACACACCCATCTAAAGCTACATCCTTAGGACAGAGCTCCCCATCCACCTGAGCATTGCCTCTGGTTTCAACTGCATTTAAGAAGCCCTCTGGTTTCATTAATACTCTGTTAAAAATCATTCAAACCAATTTAAATGCAGTGACTGATTGTAGACATTCTACTTGCCACATACAAAGCTGTTAGCCATAGGATCATGGAATCATCACAGAATCCCAGCCTGGTTTGGGCTGGAAGGGAGTTTAAAGCTCATCCAGCTCCAACCCCTGCCATGGGCAGGGATACCTTCCACTACAGCAGCTTGCTCCAAGCCCCTGTGTCCAACCCGGCCTTGAACACTGCCAGGGATGGGGCAGCCACAGCTTCTCTGGGCACCCTGTGCCAGAGCCTCAGCACCCTCACAGGGAACAGCTTTTGCCCAAGAGCTCATCGCAATCTCCCCTCTGGCAGGTTAAAACCATTCCCCTTGTCCAAAGCCCCTCTCCTTTTCCCATGTTGCTTTACCCTTGCAACATCCTGCTAGATGTCAATAAAGTGTCTTCTCTACTTTTTCAAACCCTTCCCAATGAGCATTTCCTGCTTCAGGCTATTATTGATGCATTCCTTATCTAAACCCTTGTCACAGATTTTGTCAATACTGCAAAGTCCATCAGTACAGATCATGCCCCTGCACAGATATCCAGGATAAAGATAAATAATAATGAAGGAGAAGTCAAACATCCTTTTGCCTACAACACTCAGGCACCATGGTATAGACAGTAGATGTCATGGAAGCTCAAGGTAATGTATTTAAGCATGATGTAAAGGGTAGCGGTGACAAGAGAATGATAACAAATTTTGTGCTTCCAGGGGTAGTTCAGCTTATCAAACTCTTACATAACATTGCAATCACAGTTGTTAACTGCTGCCAGCAGCATCTCACGGCAGAAATGAAATGGATTAACAGGTAAAAGCTCCAGCAACAAAGGAATCCTACCTTCATCTCCTTCCGGCGCATAGGAAGCTGTAATAATGTCAATGTCCGCACAGTTCATCACAATTTGGTTGGTTGCATGTTTCACCTGGAAGAGAAATGTGATGAGCATCAAATGGTGCTGCCTTGGGTAGGCATTCCCACCTCCCTTAAGCCCAAAACCCCTCTGCCATCAAGTGAAACCAAACTCAGTGCTTAAGAACGATAAAAAGATACTCCACTGCCTGCTCTCCCCTGTGGCAGAACATGCGTATTTGAATCACATTCAAGCCATCCAGACCTACTTATCATGGCTGGAAATTATTTAAGGGAACAGACTGCCTGTTGAAACTGGTATGAGAGCTTGACAATAGGGGCCTTGTACAGGGCTGGGAATCCAAGACCAGTAAAAATAGATAGAAAGCCTCAAGCACCCTTTCAGAGATGACTACAGTCAAAGCTTTTGAACCCAAACGGACATCTTTGGGAGCTGCTCAGAAATACAACCCTGGGTACCGTGTGCTCAACTCGCGTCACTGGAAGAACTCCTTAGGTTGAAAACATCTGCCAAGAAATTTGCCTTTCCATCTTCCTGAAAGCTTTCCTTCTGCCAGCTCTTGGCTAGGCAAGCTTTGCTTTATTTAACAAGTGGCCAGCTCCCAGCGTAGTAATAAACTGCCTCACTGCGCCAGCTTTCTATTTGGATGCAAGAGCATCCAAATACAGAGGAATTTAAATTAAATATCAATTAATTACGATGGGGTAAAATATTTGGGAATTAAACTAGGAATAATTTAGAAACTTATGGCTGAAACCACCAGAAGCATTGCATTGGACTGAACTGGTAGCCCTGCAAGCCCAGGATACAATTTCTAGCAGTAGGCAGCACCTCTACATAGAGAGTATTTCCACAACAGACAATTAGAGTTTAACATAGGCACACAGGAATTGCTTCCTGTCCCACATAGTAAGTTCCTTAGCCTAAGGACTTCCACCCATCTCGTTTTTTTTCACTATTATAACCTTAAAATGCACTATTAACACCAGTTACCCATGTTTGCACACAGTAGAAACCAGCTGGACTGCTCTGTGGTGGGAAGTGGTTCCATCAAATCCAGAGCTCCCCTGTAGCAAAGGGCTCTGCCCATGCCACCAAGTCACAGCTCATCAGCCAAATGGAACTGCGTTTATTACAAGTCAAGTCATAATAAGAAGCTGAAGGGTCAGAGCTGAAGCTGACTTTAACACTCTGATGTAAAGGAGCTGGTATCTACACAAGGTTCTACACAGCAGCAGATATTCAGTCCTAAGCCACGGTACCTAAGCTCACTGAAGGAATGGCTCCTGTGTCATTTTGTCCATAAACCCAAAGTCAAGTCTAGTCAGGGGTAAGAGAGGCTTAAGGAATTTAAATATACTACTTAATAGGTGAACCCACATCCCAACAAGAGTCCATCGAGTCAACTAAAGGGCTAACACCAGATCCTCCAGGGAAAGCCAACCTGACACAAGACAAACCTAACACAGAAGTTTCTTTCTAACCCCAGTCCCCACCTTGTCTTTGGCTTATTCCTATGAACAGAATTGTGTATAATACATTCTATGTAATGTATTATAACAATATATATAACAAGCAAAAATATATAACACACATAACTCTTAGTGCCCCTTCCCAAGCCCTGCCTGTCATGCTGCAGTGCATGATATGGAGCAGAAGAGCTGGGCTGCTTTCACAGTGCTGCCTCCCCATGGCAATGAAACCAGAACAATGTTACCTGATAAACTCCACCTGATTCTACAAACACCAGCCTTGCAAAGCAGAAAAACAGTAAGAGCAGCAGCTGAAGCTACACAGGTTAGATTTCATGCTCCGAGTACAGATCTACAAGTCTAGTGCGCATGCAGCTGAAGGATTACAACACTTTCCAGAGCCTCAGATCAAAGCCCAGCACTTTTCATCACTACATGAGGGTTTGGGGTTTTTCAAGGTCTTCTAAAACACACACACCAAAAAATCAGGCTGAGAAAAGCTTTTTCTAAGTGTCTAATAGGGACCTTTATTCAATCTACAAATCCAAATCTCTCTGGATGAAGAATTCAAGATGCAGCAAGAGTTGTCCAAATTGCAGACAATGCTTGGGTTTAACAATAGGCTCCATCTTTACAAAACAACCTCTTCTGAGGACAGCAGCGCTCTGCCTGCAAAATAAGTTTAGGCTTAAGCAGAGACAGCTTCAGAGGTGCCTTGGAAAGGCAATTACCCATTTTCAGGGGTTTATTCTTACCTCCTACAAGCAACAAGCTAGTTTTACAAGACTGCAACCCAGCAGAGAACATTTAAAGGGGTCAAGTGAATCAGTAACCTCTAAAGTGTTTACCCTCCAACTCCCCAAAATGAAGAGTGTAATTCAATGTGGAGATGTGAACGCTGACATTCCACTGTGCAGAACACTTCTGAAGCTCTCCTCACTGAATTCAGTGGGGAAATCAGACATGTCACATTGGCACAAAGGCTGTGAGAGCTCCCTCCCTCTGATCCACTAAAAACATTAAATACAGACACAAAACAAAGCTATAAACTGCAGAGCACACTTCCAACCACTCATCCCACAAGAACCCATGACCTAATGCTTACAGACACCATAAAGATGAATGAATGTGTTTTGCTTTAAGCGGCACCTTGAAACTGCTTGGCCATTTCTACTTGTACTATGCTTTGGAAGAGAGGTACTCACTCTGCTCATGCAGTGCTTTTCATGAATTCAGTATATCTAAAGGAAAAAAAGCATTTCACTGCATCATGTATAACCAATTACAAAGGTGTGTATATGCAGACTGTCACCCCGCTCACCTTGCTCTGGAATAGAATCCATTGACTCTTCAGCAAGAAGAGGCTAATCAAGGAAAGAGCAAGAACCAAATGCCCACGATGAATGTAGCTGACATGTCTAAAAGCAGCAGATGAACTCAAACCAATGTCTGGATTGAAGGAGTGTTTCAACACTTAAAAAGCTGTGGGTTTTGATGAAACTCCACTAACATTAAAATACCTGTTGAGAGTAGCCAGGCACAGACACCTCAAGCAGGTCTGCCCTGCACCAAACCTGCAGACCTTACAGATGTTTAACTGTGTTGGTAACCTGGTGTTAGACTAAGCCAAGATACACTTCCCAACCTCTTGCACATCCACACCTGTGCTCTGGGAAGGAAAATCTCACCTAATAGGAGATAAAGGCTGGAGTTCCTCCAGGTTTTCCAATCTCACATCATTGGATGGAAAAAGAGCTGAAAAGGTAAATTATTTGGCTCTGCAAAGGTGTTGTGAAGCTTTTGATTTTCCCCAGTTATCAGAGCAGTAAAGTACTTGATGGAAAACGCTTTCTAGGGCATTTCAAAGAAGAATGTGAATGGCTTCAGCAGAATGCCAGCCCACCTGAAATACAGGCTGAGGGGCACCAAAAGACATCATCTATAGTCAAAGCTAATTCCCAAGAACCAGTTACAAGACTGTTCTAGACAACTAAGATCTTGTCACTTGGCTTCAGAGTCCTTTTCTAAATGTAGCATTACAAGTATGTATGTTTTTAGCACTTTACTCCCTAAGAATAGACACCTAGCATTACCTCAGTTGTGTTGTAGGATCTCCTTAAAAACTCAGAACTTCAATGAGGAAAATGAATGAACGGTTTTATTAATCTGCATCTCAAGCACATTACAGTAGACAAGTAGTAAATTACCAATGCCAGGACTGGAAAAACTCCCTTTATTCCAAAGAGCATCCAAGTACATACTTGAGGAGTGTCACATACACACAGGCACGTAAACCCCTCTAACTACAGTCGATGCAATCAGTTCACTTTATGAATGACAGAACTGAAAGGGGCCTTTTGAAGGGGAGCAATGGCATTCCTGGTTGGAAGCTTGTGTCATCAGGGTACATGCAGCCCTGAGGTCCTGATTTTGAAGCTCCAGACTCCAACGCTCAGATTCAGATCTAATTTCATGGGCTGGAAATGTAGAAGCTACAATGCTGGATAGCACAACTTCTCCCCCTCTAAGAGATATTGAGCACAAATACTACACCCATTAAGGCTTATTTTTCCAAGGTTTACATACAAGAGCATCACAATAAAGCTTTATCTGGCAAGCAGCAGGATCAGAAGACTACAGTCTTTAGTCTAGCAGATACTGCATAATTAACCTATAAAAAGCAACAGATACAGGTTAAACATTACTAAATATAACAGTATCCTTAAGACATACTGAAGGGAGCCATCCACCTCAGGTCATAAATTCTTTACAGACAGGTTGCTTTGCAACCAAGAAACACCTCGCTGCCATTTCCAGTAACAGAAATGAATCACCACACAACACTCTCTAAAGAAGGTAGTTTATACAGAGGGAAATACCAGGAAGTCAGAGGACAACCATGCACCTTCCTTGAGCTCTGCACCAGACAGGTCATCTTTGGAGCCAGGACAGTGTTTAGAACTCACATGTAGAAGCTTAAAACAAGGGCTGAACTTTGGGAGCCAGATGCTTCTGTTGCTGGTTACTTGTGCTGCACATCCCCTCTTTGTTCCAGACCTTGGTTCAGCCTCCCAGGAGTCAGAAACAGAATGGAAAAAACTTGGCCTAGACACTGAGTAATACGAGTGCACTGCACTGATAAGCAGAGCCTGAGAATCAGGGTTAGAATAATGAAACCTCAAGCGAGCAGATGAATAAAGTAGATGAACTGTTTCCACCCAAAAATAAGAGAGAACTGAATTGTGCTCATTCAGGAACAGCCCCACACACCCAACAAATCAACAGCTTAAAATGCAAAAGGTGACATAACTGACAGAGTGAACACAGGATTGAGAGTAGGCGACTCTTTCAGCTCCAGATCTGCTGCCAACACGCAATGTCTGCTTCTCCCCCAGCCATGGTCTGCCCTGGCTGTGATCAGGGTTCCTTGTGAAACAGTTCAGTTAAGGATTTGGGAAGATTTAACTGTGACAAACGGCAATTATAATACTGACAGTTTATATAATTGTTACACAACTCTCCAGGCTTCAGAAATGTTCATATGACCCTTATTTAAATCATATGACACTATTTATTATCATTATCATGTGACAATATTTAAACATTTCAAGTAACCAGACAAAACTTCATCGAACCAGACAAAACTTCAGGTACTTCACTAACACAGCTTCAAAAGCTGATGGCAATCAGATCAAGAGGCAGATTTCAGTATCTTTCCTTTATCAAGAAACAACAAACACTGCCCAGAGGGCCCATTCCCTAACCTGAAAACTAGAAGTGCCCCAATAAACCTCTACCACATACCATTTCTCTCTTAGGCTTTGAAATGAACCTGGTCACCGCTGACACAGAAGCAATAGCCTTATCTTTTGAAACATAAAAGGCTTTATCCTCTGAAGCTTAAGTGAAGGAGCCATGTTAAGTGTAACATTTATTATAGTGGCATAAAGACAAAACGTTGCATTAAGTTCTTTCTACGTACAAAAGCCAACGCAAGTGCACTGCCCCAAAGCCAAGGCTGGAAAGTTACTTAACATTTCTTTAGGGCTTGGTGCTCAAGTCGAGAGACTTACTAAAATTCCACACGGAGGGCTGCCAAATCCTATTTAACAGCTCTGAGTGAGAAACACAAACTGACTGACCAAGCGTTCCCTTGTAATACCTTGACTAAATATCACAGCCTTCACTAATGCCACTTTGCTATTAGAGATACAAGAGGACCCCAAAGCAAACACAGACTTCTGAGGTACATAATGACGTGGTTTTCTCCTTTTGTGATTAAACAAATTCTGGTGTCAAAGTTTCAGTGCTCACCTCCCAGGTAAGAAAGCATCACTGGTTTAAGAACTTGATGGGGATTATTGTTTGTCCAGCCATTATTGTACTGGAGCAGAGCAGAGAACTATGCTTCATTGTCTACCTGGCTCTTCAAGAGGAGGCAGTGTATGTATTTCCCTCCCCATAATCTAGAACATTCAAGGTTTGTGCCTTAACATAAAAGCACATTCACCTCAATGACTGCCCAAAGTATGGCAGAGCTCTCCAGCATGCTGCAAACAGAACATCTCTGATGAGCAGCACCCCACCTCATTACAAAGTGCTAGTAGAAATGGTCAAGGGGTCCTTAACAGAACCAATAGCACATAAATGGGTTATTTTCTCAATTCAGGAACAAAAACCTACTAAATTTCAGCACGTTCTTAAGGAAGCCATTCCCCTTGTCCAAAAAGCATTCTGTCCACTCAGCACTGCAGGTAAGCTGCTTATTCTTCTCTTCACCCACTAACTTTCTGGAAGGTGCCTTTATTGTGCTTTGGACACCCACAGCCACAAACTTGTCCATGTTTCTAACTCAAGACAAGCGTGTGAACACCCATCCCCATCCACCTTCCTGCACCTCTCCTGTGCCTGCCTGCATGGAGCTGGGATGTGGCCTCGTGATTATTCAGCCTCTGCCTGTTAAAAGGTATTTAAAACTAAAGATATGTACTTCAGATACGTTCTCAAAGCCTCACCCTAAACTTCTGTTAATTCCCTCTCCCGTGGGAACACCAGATGAGCTCACCATGATGCGAACACGAGGGCTTTTAACAACCTTGAACCTGACAGATCAGTGCTCTTCCTTAACGCATGCCCTCAGCTGGTAGGAAAGTCCAGGATTTCGCATTGTCAGGTGGTATCCATTGCTCTAGGAATTCATTGAGCAATCCCCTGCGCAGCAAACAATATTACAAATACCTCAACAGGACTACAAAAACCCCTGCAAACCAATCACCACCTCCACCAGAAGCCTCCAAACCCTCCTTATCCCTGGGTTCAGCCGAAGTTTCCACGGCTGTTGTTCAATACCACGCTCTCCTCATCAGCAACGCTGGCTTAAAAAGCCACTACTCCCCTCCCCCCCAGGGGTTATTTTTAACCTGGATGATTTCAGTGATCCCATTTACAGCACAGCCCCACAGCTGTAACAGGACTGAGGAGCAGCGAGTTGGGTGCGAAGACAGGAATAGGTGGCTAGGATTAAGATGGAAAGAGACTGGGAGTTTCTCAAGCTGCACCATCACACTGAAAGGCCCGAGACAGCAGCAGCCTGAGTGCTCCAGCTCAGAGCAGGCTCTGCAATAGGCATTCAGGCTTTCAGTGTTTCCTCCACATGACACAAAGTTACTCATCTCGGGCCATCTCCCTCTAGGTCCCCACAGTCACAAGGTTCACTATCACCCACTCCCAGGCACTGGCTCCCTCTGTACCTGTGCTTCAGGTTCAGCAGTTTTATTGCCTCGTTTTAAACCAAGGCTTTAACCACCACTTTAACTCTTGTGTGCATCTCAGCATTATCTCCCCCCAGCCTTTGTGAGCTCTCGACACAGTCATCCTGGTTTAAGGAAGAGCCCGGTCAGCTCTCCCGGTTCTGCATGTATTCCAAACCATTGCACAAGGCATGGAAGGAGATTCAGGAAATCTTGGCAGAGCAGCTTGGGAATGACTGTGAGACTCCAGGGCTTCCATCAAACATTCCGGCTTTGAAGCATGGACACGGGGAAGCCTTTGCCTTTCAGACAAGGCAGCAGAACCGGTGTTTTCAGCTCGCACACCCTTCTCACTGCTCACCGAGCCTCTCGCTCCAGCTTTCCATGACACCGAGGCCTACCAGCTTACCGTACCACAGCGGGGGAGCACCGGTTTAACCGCATGTGCGCTTGTTCGCCTTTCCAGCAAAATCCCGAGCCATCGGAATGGCTGGAGGGAGATAAAAGCAGCACGCTGGAGGCCGGCAACAGGACCGGGGAGCAGCCGGGGATACCCGGGAAGAGCATTCCCAACGCTCCATGCCTATCCTACACACACAGGGACAGCAGAGCTCGGGTTGGGGAGGGAACCGCGGCGGGGCGAGGCCTCCAGCGCCTCCCAGGCCGCTCCCGGTGCTGCCGGGGGCCAGGGCGGGGTCCCCGCTGCAGGCCCCGGGCTGAGGGGTATAAGGACGGGAGTACGTTTGGGCTGAACGGAGCGGGAGGGCGGACATGGCCGCGGGGGGAGCCCCGAGCGGTCCCTCTGCACCTGCCCGGCCCGCTCTGCCGCGCCGAGGGCCGGGCCCTGGCCGGCTGACGGGAGCGGGAGGAGAGCCCGAAGGGCCCGACGGTGAGGAAGGGAATGGGAAAGGGGAGATGGGGCCTGGGCGGCGGGAGGGAAGGTAGGAGTGAACGGGGAGCCGGGCACGGCGGCGGGAGGGGCGGGCTGAGGGCATGGGTCCCCTCAGAGGCGGAGGAGGATGAGGAGGGGCCGGAGCGCGGCCCTACCTGCACGGCGGCCTCCAGCTTGCCCTCGAAGGTGAAGTCGATGAGGTCGGGCTTGAGGCAGAGTCCATAGTTGATGGGGGACACGTCGGCGGGCAGCCGCTCGAAGGGACGCTTCTCAGGCATGGCGGAGGAAGAACGGGGGAAGGGG
>JASSUY010045811.1:0-36827 GCA_032466535.1 Forpus xanthops
TTCCGACACAGGTGGCCAGCCTGCATTGGAAGAAGTGCTCAGCAGTATCTGTGAGAGTTTACAAGGGTTGGTGCTTAACTTATCTGTAGTTACTCTTAACTGTTTGAAATGTATTCCAACTCATCAAAGCCTGGATTGTTCAGAGCCTCTAAAGAGCCATGCCCTCGTCTCTAAGCCAGCCTGCAACAGAAGTGTATATCTCTGTAGTCTTCCTGTTGAAACAGAAATTTCCAAAATGTTATTTCTGCTCTAAGATGCCTCTACCTGCCAATTTTGCTGTTAAAAAGGCATTTCTCCTTTTCCAGAGCTTTTAGGGATATGTGAACAAAGCTACGCCGCAGCTATTAGGGCAAAACCAGTCTGTAGTGTAGGAAAGCAGACACTTTCTGACTATGGATGTCATCATCACCAGCAAAATAGCTTTCATGTCAAGACTGCTGCTGATTTTTTTTTTTAAATCCTCAAAAAAAACAAACCATTCATGGCTTCTCCACAACCTCATAGAGGCGGCAGTGTCTTGCACAGTGTAATCACTGTCTGTGCATCTCATATTTAAGAGGTTTCCCATAAGAGCCACAGATTTCCTCCAGCTATGGCTGAATATGCACCTGACTCCTATCTCTACCCACTTCCGACCCTGCTGTTTGAGGTGCTCTGCGTTAGGTAGAGGGCAAAATAACTGAACCAGGCTCTGAGTTTATCTGCAATCATTTTCATGTGTTTCTCTTCCAGATATGTGCATTGCCACAGCAATTTCTCTTCTCATGATTCTGATCTGTGCAATGGCTACATATGGCGCATATAAGGTAATTCATTATATTTGATGAAGACATGAATCAAGTTAAATGTAAAAACCTGTAGAAACAAAATTAAGAAAATTGCTTTTTAATGATGTCTTGCTTAGTTGTTTAGCTGAAAACTGAGAGGGGAGAAAAAAACTAAAGAGGCAGCAGAACGGACTGATCAGACTGTTGGTATCCCAGGACCTAGATTGATTGTATCCCAGGGCCCTGTGCTGCAGGCTGGAGGAGTGCCCAGTTAGAATAGAATAGTTAGAGTTGGAAAGGACCTTAAGATCATATAGATTCAACCCCCCCTGCCATGGGCAGGGACACCTCACACTAAACCATGCCACCCAAGGCTATGTCCAACCCAGACCTGAGCACCGCCGGGGATGGAGCATTTGCAACTTCCCTGGGCAACCCATTCCAGTGCCTCACCACCCTTACAGTAAAGAATTTCTTCCTCAGATCCAATCTAAACTTCCCTTGTTTAACTTTGAATCCGTTACCTCTTGTTCTTTCACTACAGTCCACACAGCCTTCTCTTCTCCAGGCTGAAAAGCGCCAACTTCTCTTCCTCCTCCTCCATCACTGAGAAGAGCCATGCTACACTGAACATTATGGCAACAACCCCGTTCAGTCATCTGGCACCCAAAACCAAGGCTGAAAGGTTATTGCAAATAACCCGCCTAGACAGATTACTTGAAATAAAAACAAAACGTTAGCACAGCACTAATTTGTCTGCCAACAGTTCTGCTTGGTTCTTTTGAGACTGAACTTAGAGAATCTTCTGTACAGAAGCAGACAAGCAACTGGGCTGCAAGTACACAGGAACTCGATTCTGCTCCCAGGTCATTTTAGCAGTTTAAGTTTTAATTAATCCTATAAAAAACCTTCAAAACCTCTGCAGAAGGTGAAGAACACAAAGACAGCACTGAGTATTTCAGTTTCTTGCCTTTGCACAGACTGAAAACGAAGCAAATCACCACTTCCATTTAGCTTATCAAGAGACAAAAAAGAAAAGGGCACGATCAGGAAAAGGAGGGAAGGGAAAGGGAGGGGAAACACATGCTGATTGCTGCACACTACACAGATGAGCAAAGTGCTACCCAATGCTGGCCTCCATATGGAACTATACGTGTAGTACATGATACCGTGTAGGAAGTGTGCTCAGTTTCATTTGTTCAACAAATGCAATAGTATTTAATCCAAACAGTCATACCTACTACAACATGGGATGAGTTTCTGGAACCAAAACTCTCATAACAGCAAGTTTAGGAGCAGCTGAATGCGTTCTCCATTCCCAGATCCAATTAGGAAGCTGCCATTCATTACTTTTAAAACTTCTTTTCCCTATTTATCCAACTGGGTTTTCTCTTCTTCTCATGTACACACATTTCTTCTATGACTCCATCTCACCAACAACGCTCTCACTGTTGGGACACATCTGCGCCTCTTAAACTTCCATAGGGAACTGTCTATTGTCCATTCGACTTTCAAAAAGAACTTCAAACACTTCAGTCATCTCCTTTTCCCTCTTTCCTAAATAATTTTATAACTTTTTTTTTTCCATCATTTTCCTGTGGTATTTTGTTTTCCTGTATTTAACTGAGAAAACAACTTGACATACAGCTAGAGAAATAGCATACAAAATGAAGTCATTCTAATGATGCAACTCCTCCAAATTTCAGCGATGGAAATGCTATTAAAAATAACAAAATTTTCCACGTATGTTTAGTATTTACCCAATTTCATTTTGGATGTGGTTTTGAAAAGACTGCACAGGCTGAAATGAGAGCCACAGTCCCCATTCAGTTTGTGGTGGCTCAAGAAACAGAACTGCAGTCAATGCCCGGATAAAGCAATTCAGCTGGGAGCAGAACACAGATTTTGTCTTTCCACATTAACATGGACAATCCCAACAATGCCAACCAGAAAACATTATGTAAGGCTGTTTGAAATATTCAAATGAAGCTTTGTTATATTTGTATTTAGAGCTGGAACATATGATCAGCTCAGCATCACCAAACTACCTCATTAGCCATCTGCTTCTTGAAATTGTTAAATATGTATTCTATACCTCCAACAAAAGAGTATTTTACCAACCCATGTAGTCTTCTCTAAGCATATTAAAGCACATAACAATGAAGTCTTCTCTGAGCTAATGGGAAACCAGACATCTTAATCTGCAACAACTTCTGGAAAGCCAAGAAGAAATACCAAATGAATCCAAATTAAACCCAAACTCAACCACCCATAGTCTTTTTCCTCATTAAAAAGAAGCCCGGATGCCATGGTCTTCACGGCATGATGACACTTAGCTAGTTCCTTAGTTCTTTCAATTGTCCTCTCAAGGCACGAGGACTTGAGCACCAAATCACACAACATTTCCAGAATTTACTTGTTAAAAGTGTCCAAGAGCAATAAGAAGTTAATTTGCCCATTTCACAAAGGGGGCTGCAAACCTCTGAGATCCATTTTTACAGCCGTAGGACCAAGACTGTAAACACAACCAAAACCTTCTTTTCTGTGCTGGCACTAACCTCTATGCTGAGCCAGAGGGCTGCCCAGAAATGGAAACACACACAGTTGTTGAACCAGTTAGAAAGGAATAATAAAGCATTCTGACTAAATTTAGTCAAACAGCATAGGTAACAATAACTTTATTCAACAGCCCCTTCCTTTCAAGAGCAGTGTACTCTGCTGAGGAGCAAAGACTCTAAAATCTGAAGTTTCCATTTTGCTGCTTTACTGATCTCTTAACCAGCAAAGGCCCATTAGAGCTCAGCTAAACCAGCACAACAATCCTAATGCTATTAAGCAGACAATCCAATTAAGCCATTTCCAAGTAGTGTTTGTCATTAAAGAGAGCTGTAAGTGAACAACAAGCATGTCCGTATCTGAAAATCAGTGATGTGAATATCTTAGAAATAGTTCTGCCAAGGGTTTTAGCTCAACATAATAAGAACCAAGAGGATATAGTTTCAGAATATTCTTATTTTTCATGCTGAAACATATTTGTACTCCACAATAACCTTTTTATCATTGATGCAGCTTGGTCACACACACTAAAATGTGCTGACAAACATGCAGACGAGTTCCTTGGCCAAAATTCGACTGAAATGTTTGATGCCAAAGAACATTATCCCCCGATATGCCCAATTCCAATATTAATTATATTTCCAGCAGTCGTATTTCCAGCCATCATTACTTCTGCAATGCAAATCACTACAGGATCTACCCTGCTCCTGAAGAATTATCTCTCAGCTTTATACCTTCAAAAATGAAACCAAAAGAAGTATTAATCCCACAGTGGACTCACAGGTTCTCACTGCAGAAACAGCAGCAGCCCCAGGACCATGCATTCTCAAAAACAACCCCCAAAATTCATATATACAGTTGCTTGTATGCACTACAATGGAAAGGATGGAAACAGAAGGA
This sequence comes from Forpus xanthops, assembly GCA_032466535.1. Taxonomy (NCBI): domain Eukaryota; kingdom Metazoa; phylum Chordata; class Aves; order Psittaciformes; family Psittacidae; genus Forpus; species Forpus xanthops. The sequence goes on from JASSUY010045811.1 coordinate 4,224, forward strand.
GACATGTACATGTGCGAAGTCATCTGCTAAGCAAGGGGATAGCCATTTCTTCACTACCAATTAATCCGGCACAGCTTAGTTTGAATGGACTAAAAGAGATCAAGGAGCAGCAAGCTTTAGTGTTGGCAGACTGATTACAGGATAGCCAATACATTATTGCTAGTTTAATTATTACAAAATTCAATTAAATATTTATAGTAATAAATTAATAAAGATTTCTAATTGCATCCTTATGAATATTTAATACATAAGTGGATTAATAAGCCAAAATTTCCTGCACTGTAATACACAAACTCCTGCTGGACACCAAATGGAACTATTCCTGTCTGATGCAGAGAGGCAAAACAATTGCTGCTTGCACACAATACATTAAAAAAGAAAGAAAAATAGCTGTGAATGAGAAAGACCATGTCTCTGCACTAAAAATAACACCAGTACTTTAGCTGCAGATACCGACATATAAGCACTGCATACCATGGAAGACAAGAAGGATGGAAATTTCATGCTGCCTTGATTTTAAGGCAGCTCAATAGTTAAAGGTAGTTTGGGCACTTCAGAGTCATAGAATGGAAGCATTCTTGTCCAAGTAAACTTTAAAGAGCTGGGGACAACAGGAGAAAAAGAGTTTCTTTCCCTTAAGGAAAGATTCTGTAGTATATTTATTTAATAAAAGAAATGAACTTTGAATCATAGATTTTAACCATCAAGACAAACAAATTATCTTAAGTACCTCCTACCTGGAAAACACAAACAACTGTTTCATTACTTCTAATTTCAGTGGCAATGTATCGCTTCAAGTTTGTGCTCAAGAGATGGAAGGAATGTCCATCTAATTTCATTAAAGAAATGCTTTTGCAAATGCAGTCTGCATTGACTATTTTGGACATCAAAAGCCCCAACTGACACTGTGCAATGGGGAAGCCAGAGCTGATCTGCAGCAAGGAAACTATTTAGAAAGAGAGATGAGAGATAATAAGCGAGAAGAAATGAATTTATTGAAAACTTGATGCATTTCCAAGAAAAACACAAACAAAAAGGCTGATCAAGTTACATCCAAAAATTATTCGAGGAAAAGAAAAAGACTGAATAAAGTTTTAATCATACGCCTGTATTTTTAACGGATGTGCCAAAGGCAGTGCCTCTACAGCGCATTTTGAACCCAAATACTGAGCCATGAGTCATCCACCTTCAGAGCAGCCAGCTCCTTTGTCTTCTGCAGCTCGTGCACTGCAAGAGAGAAATCACGATGCTGCACGTGACCTCTGCACTTTGAAATCCAGCACACGAGTAAACAGCGAGGAGGGAATATTCCCTCAGCACCCTATGAGAAACGCTGCGTGTAAAAGCAGCATCGAGGGATGCGGGTGCGGCTGCAAAAGCAGCTTACAGAGCTTACACAGTGTTTCTCATGAAACAGCAACCTAAGTCTCCAGCCCAGCTCCATCCACCCCGTACAGTATTATTTGTTCAGCCTCACAGTAAACAGTGACGGCTAATGCAAAAAGAAACACCATCAACACACTTCATACAGAAAGACCACAGATTTGTACTCCATGGAAGGTTTCAGATAATGAGATTCCCCAGATAAACCGGAGTTTGACACATCTCCATAAGTTCTGACAATTTCCAAGTTTGCTGACACCATCTCCTAGAAAATTCTTTCAGGCCAAAAATACATTTCTAGTTACACCCCACTCTGAATTTCTATTAGAAACAAGTGACCAAAGGATACCACATTCTTCTCAACAACCCAGCAAGACTGAACCACCAAGCCAGCATCAACCCCACACCAAATCTGAATGCTCCTTGAGGTTAATAATGCAACACAAGCTGGGGTGGAGGGGGGGGGGGAAGCACATGGGACATGTAACCCGGAATATCGAGTCACATCCCTATTTAACCTACAAGGAAAGTCAAAGCTCGTAGGACACACAAGACGTAGCCAGAAGCCAGAAGAGTTTAGAAGCAAATACAACTCCGTTTTATCAAGACCGTTCCTCATTTCTGCAATTACAAAGTCACAGAAAGCTATGAAAAAACTCATTGCTTAGCACAACAAAGTAATAAAACAAAAATAATAAATACTTTTATAAGAAAAAAAAAAAGCATTAAAAGTAGTGAAAAATGAAAATAGTAAATAGTAAAGAAAACAGGACATTGGGAATCCAAATGAAGTTTTAAATTTGTTAGTGCAGATAAAGCATGACTGGGACTACTGTGTAGTTCCCAACTGGTTGTTCTTCCTTCCCCAGACACACTGAGGAAGTAATACCAGTTATTTCCCTGACCATATATCCAGGTCTGTAGAAGCAATACAGATCCTAACCATGCACCCTGGAGACCTCCTCATGCAATTATTTCCTCAAGACCAGACTTTCTAGTTTTTGCATATCACCCAAGGACCCAGGCAATGCACTACACTAAAAACATCAACTTTATCCACGGGACAAAAGAGAAGCACTGCATCACCGCAGAGCGCAGCCCATGGCATCCCCACTAACCCACACCCTCAGCCCAGGTTCACTAAACAAGAAGTAGTAGATGAGATTGGGACAGGGTCTGTCACCAAGCAAATCAGCTGACCTCAGGTGTGCACACCTTGCAACCAGGAAATTCCAACTGGATGATAAGAAAACTAATTTCATTACGACAGTGGTCAAACGTCAGAACAGTGATGCTCTGCTGCTCAGAGAGGCTGAGAAATCTGTCCTTGGTGGTATCCCAACTCCAACCAGACACAGCCTTGAGCCAACCAACAAGACTTCAAAGCTGATCTAAGTTGGAGGTTGGCCCTGCTTTGAGCAGACCAAATGACTTCCAGGAGATCCCTTCCACCTCCGATTCTTCTGCGTTTCTATTCCGTATCACAGCTTCATGGGAAGTGAGAGGTGGGGGTGAGGGGAAGGAGTTCACTCTCAAAGTACTCTGCAGCTTTAAAGAGTGATTCAAAAGGTCAGATTATTAGTTGTGGAAAGGAAAGAAATGTCATGTTCTACTTTCATTACCGCCCACCGCAACTTTACAGTTGAGTGATATTCACAGAGAATATGAAGACTTAGACAAAAGCTTAACCTTAAGCTAGTAGTAAAGGCAACACTGTCAGCAGAAGCTTGTCTATTAACTAGAGAAGATGGTTACAGCATAATAACAATCTTAGATCATTCACCATCTCCCTTCTTTTATGTACTCACTATTAAACACATTACCAGTGTGTGTTAGCGTTGCCAATGTCGGTGTCAAAATGTGAGACAAAATCAGCGATAGGATACAGTGAGGAGTTCTTATCATTGCAGCCAATTTTAATGCAGGATTACAGAGATGCTATGATATATTATCTTGGAGGATAACTGGACTAAGACCTCCAAGCAGCAAGGCCCGAGGCCACAAGCAGGGAGCCTGCCTGGCTTTGGGGCAGGGATACTTCCCAACTAACAGGAGAATGCCATACTCTGTCCTCATTGCTGGCCTCAGGTTTAACTTTTTCATTTCTATCATTAGTAGAAAGTAGGGCAGCATGCCACCCATAAGCCACGGGCTTAAGCTGCTATAAACTCATAAGCTGCCATAAACCAGTCACACATTCAGCACTTACAAGAACTGCCAAAGCATAAAGGTAAAAATACCCTCATAGCACCACAGTCTGGATCAAATCAAAAAGGTGATTTCTTTTGTGAACACTGACAAAAACTTCACTATAGGATAAAGCAATAATGCTGCTACATCAACCGTATGGCAACAGCGAACTGAAGGATTTATTCTTGTGGCACGCAGATGCCTGTACGCTGCAAATTCCATACCTAAAAAGTGCCTTTACACGTTCCTTCATGTATTACCGACATTCCAGCCGAGCAGGGCATGGCCTGATGCCATTTGCAAAGGCTGCAAACAACGTAATTGCTTTGTTTGTTTTTGTCTGTGCTTCCCATTACCTTCACCACAGCATTTACATTGGAGAGATATTACCAGATGCAAATATATACACAGTTGTAATTCAAGCATAACAAACTGTAAAAACAGTCATAAGGCAGTAAAGCTCCCTGGTAGAGCCAGGAAGGGGAAACACCATGTTGCTCACAACAGAACTACACTAGAAAAGACAGCAATTCTTTTAAAGCAAATGCAAAACCTGCTTGCAATTAAAAATACATGTGAGAGCATCCTCCTGGTTCACTTTCCTGTGCCTATGTCTGCAAAGAAAGGTATTAATTGTGCTACAAAAACTGTACCAGGGAAAATTAATACATATAAGGAGTGTAGATGTTACCACAATCGACTATGAGAACCCTGCTACAAAGGAACCTGAGCAAAATACACCTTGGCACGTACTGAGGTGACTGCAAATTCACCTTTAAAGTGGCATGCTCAGCGAGTAGTCTGTTTCTGCTGAAGAGGGTAACTCACTTTAAGCTGTAAAACCTACTTGAGAGGTTGAATAAGTACTTGGCTGACTCACCCTATGTCACCACAACTTTATTGGTAGAGGTAGTTTAACCCTGGGTACTTCTATTTGGAGTCACTGCAACATCTAAAGGTCAATGAACACAGCATGTAATTACTTCCACATGTTCCCAATTCTCAACATCGGAGGAACTGCAAGACTGGGACTTTTCATAATCCTGCCATTAGGCACATACTAAATCAATTTGCCGGACTGCATGCATGACGTTCAGGATCTCACATTTGAATTCTGAACCAGAAATTCAGCAACTCAAGAAAAGCTGTGCAAGGTGAATGAGACAAAGCCCAGATGTTCTGGGAGCCACCAAGACATGAATTTAAAGAGACAGGATGGTGTCCTCTGGAAGAGTGATCTCAAGAGAAAAGGTGACACATAATGGAAAACTTCAGTTACGTGATCCAATGCACCTCAGTGGTTACCTGCCTTACTTAAATGTTCTTATGTCAGCAAAACTGCTCCCGTTTTAAGTCCTTCTGCTAAGCCAGAAGTGTTTGGATTGAAGTATTTCGGATTCTGTTATCTAAGATCTGTTCCAAACACAGTTACTTCAGAAAACAGTGCTTCCATTTTACCGCAATAGCTTGAAAAGCCAGTCCTTGACTTTCCCAATTAAACAAGTGATAGCAGTAACACAAAAACCTGCTGAGCCCAAAGCCATGCTAATGTTTCTGAGGAAAGTCAAACAGCAGAAGAGACATCCACACCAAGGTTGTGTACGATGCTGGCTTTAAATAGGCAACGTTATCTTCAACAGTTCGGGAATAATCCACTTCCATTAATGAATAAATAATTGCAGAACACTAAAAACTTTTAAGAACTGTTTTTGCTCGCTTAGAACTTTTCTGACTCGATCGGCAATTATCTCAGGCTCCAAGCGCATCTATGAGTGCACAGCTACATGCACAGGTTGATCAATGAACTAAACTCACACCTCCGACCTCCCCATCTCACAACGCACCATCTACATTTCCTTCTTTTTAAAGACAGCCTACTCGGGGTTTTCCCCAGTCCATTTCTCAAACAGCTAAAGAAATGACAGAAAAGAGGCAGATCAATCAACATGTTTGTATTCTGTTCCCCTGACTTTGAGGTTGGAAACACAAACGGTTCGAAAGGCCTCAGTTCTGATTTTCTGTTTAACAAATAACGATTTCCTTCTGTATCACTAATGGAGCCTGAAATTAGAATGGATTTTCAGTTGCGGCCCTGTTCATACATTGGTGTCATCATCAATACCAGCCTTGCTCTAGGAACATGATTTATCTTGGCTGTCCATTACATGGGAGCAAGCAGCTTACAAAACACACCCAACATATCCCCAGGACTCCCCCAAAGGGCATCAAACACCAAGGTCACATAAAGCTTGAGATTCCCTAGGACTTCACTCATCAGGTTTATAAACCTAAAATGAGGTCAGCTTTGGCATCAAACTACCCCAGCCACTGAAAGCAATGGCTTAACACTAATTAGGGTTAAATCCTCATATACTTGAGTTCCTTTAAAATACCTTAAGCACAAGGGAAGCCCTCAAACCCACTCACAACAGAGCACCCGAACACCTTTACCATAACACAAGGGTATTTCCGCTACAAATCACTGCCAAATTCTGCATGATTACCTTTAAGTACAGGTAAGTAAAATGCAATAGCTTGCCTGAAGCCAGCTGCACGATTTAGTCTGGGGAAAACAGTCTGTATCAAGATAGGAGCAGTTGCCACTTCCTGAGACCTCACTGTCAGTGTGGGAGAAGACACAGGGTAATTCTATTTCAAATACTGCATAATCTGAGCACTTACAAGCCAGCACTGAGTTTTGCCATTGCATCTCTAATGTATCCAATGGACAGGAGCAAAGGCATCTCTCTAAATGCAGACCTCTTTAAAACAATATAAAGAGCTATTCCTTGAAACAAGACACAGAGGAAAGAAGATTGCAGGGGAAAAGCTGTCGCAAACTGCTTAAATCCAATCTGTGGTTCTTTAACAAGAAAAAGAATCTTCAGACAACCGCTCTCCTTCCTCACCATATTCTTCATTCAGGAATGATCAGGAGAGCACTCCCTTCTTTATACCTGGAGGACATAACTCATCTTACTGCCATCTGGTATCAGAAGGGACTCAAAAAATTCAGCAAGACAACATCAAAGCCAAATTAAGGCACATGCTGTACTCCGATGAATATAAAATACCTTTGAATACGAACTTTCAACACCACCTGCACATGGCTTTTACAAGCTCATGACACACATTCAGGCCTAAAGTTTCCCTTCTACAAATTAAGGAAGGTATTTATATTGCTTAGAAGACCTGAAAGGAATCGGTAAGGAGATGGATATACAGCTTTTCCCTGTCCACAAGACTTTCATTCTCTTAAAACCCAATGCAACTGTTCCAGAAAAGGTCTACACAGCAAGACAGCCTTGGAAGAAAAGAGAAGTGACACGAATAAGGCAGGTTTGTCACAAGCAGAACCTGCATAAAGAGTGAACATTCTAAAACCATGTGGACTGTCTGCTATGGCCCCTAATGGCCTGATTTTAAGCATTTAATCCAGGACATACCTCTCTTTCTCAAAGCAAGGTTGATTAGGTTAATGCAAGGATAGCTACAGAGCTGTGAAGGGTATATCCTTTGAAAGCATGCTGTAAAATGAGACCGATTTGGAAGGGGTCAACTATTTTACCAATAATGTCTAAAATTCTCCATCAAACTAAGCAGTTTATCATAGGATTACAAGAAGATTACTGAAATGCATCATATAAAACCCTCTCCAAAACAGATTTCAACACAGTGGCAGCCTGCAAGGAGGAAAAATAGATGACAACTGGTAAGAACTTCAGAGCCCTTTTACTCATGCTTGAGCCTTCATATCGTCATAGTTTCGTATTTTCACTAACACATCAGCTTCCATACATTACAATAATAGGATTTTTATTTCAATTACCTTTTCCTGTATCATCAGCACTTGCCAGCTCAATAAGAACGTGCTAGCTGAATATAGCAAAACCCTACTTAATTAGAAACAGAGGACTGAAAAGAACCTCCCAGGGTAATCGAATCCAGCTCCTTGCTCCTACCACTGTGACACAATTCTTTTCAGAAGGTCATATTGAAATCACTTGGTTTCTTGGTTTGCTAATCTCTTTGGAAAGCTATTCCAGGACAACTGCCTTCCAACAGTCAGGAGACAAGCACTTCTCATCCTAAACTTCCTCCTAACAAGAAATACATGTTTATCTGTCCTTGGGTTAACACACTGCCACAAGTGACACGAGTACTTCTGACATTAAAACGTCACTGGCAGCACTGCAGGTGAAAAAGCAAAAAGTACAGGATAGAAATTAAAAGCCTATCAGTGTGGGACCAGCCTGTTTTAAATGTACAGCAGCAGCCTCCAGGTACCCACTGGAAGAACACCTTCAGCATCTGCCAACCAACTCCAGTGGTTACAGAGTACAACAACAGAAGCAGTAAACAAGCAGCGCAGGAGAAAAGTGGTGCTTCCATCACAAAAGGAATTTGTAATTCTAAAATTGATGTTGGAGACCAAAACTTTCAGATCTTTCATTTAAATCAATCAGAGGCCAATAAGCTCTCCATTAACAAAGGGGTTTTCTGTTCTTTTTTAGCAGGGCAGAATCTGGTGAAAATCACCTAAGACTTAAGGTTTTGCAACACTGTCAAGGAGACACAGAGCTCAGAATAACCATAGTTACAGGAACCTTTATACTGCATATGCAGAGAGCACTATAGAGTTTTTGTTACAAAACCACCCCATTTACGGTGTTTAGTTAATCGTCATTTGTTGGCTGAAGTAACTATTACCTTGACCATGCAGCTCCTACATAAGTTACCAAGTTAGTAGTTAGCAAAACATACACACAATGTAAGCGATCAGCACAGATACTTTCCTCTCATTTACATTCATGGGTTTTAAATACCAAGCCCACTGTCAGCACTTCAGTTCCCCACTCTTCAACCTCTTGTGGTTAAAACTTCCTGTATTAAACACAGGTATTCATTTCTGTTCACATTTAACAGTGAAAACTACAGAGACAATAATTAAGTTTTCCAATCTAACACTGCCTTAAGTCTTCTTACATCATATATTTAAGATATTAATAGAGGCCCTAAAAATAAGCATCATCCAGAACAGCCAGGAGAGATACCTAATACTCAACAAAATGCAGTCAAGGGGATGAGCACCACAGCTATTTTTAGCAAGAATGAAATTTTCTTTTACACAGGAGTTAAAAAACTAATTCATTTGGTGGGGAAATGAAAAGGTTGAAAACAAAGTACATGGACCGGGTTCGAGCTGGCTGCATCTGGGGTAACACCTCATCTTCCCACCACGGCGCATCCAGGTCAGACAATGCTATTTTTAGCATCCCTCATTTCAAAACTCTCATCCCCTCCAGGCCCTCAGCAAAAGCATCAAAAAGGGGAAGAAGATACGGTTACAATTAAAAATACATTTATATATAAACATAAATCTATCTGTATTCAACCATTCTACACATACATGCATCAGTGTTCCAGAGGGTCAAAACAAGTGGCTCGTCACCAAAATCAAGTACAAAGGAAATCTTCACTTAGAAACATTTTAAAGGTTTTGGTGTTACTTAAAAGAAAGAATCAAGAAATAGATTGATTTAATTCCAAACCACTAAAAACTGCAATAACTGGCGAGAAACGCAGACGTTTCTTCTAATGTGACTCAAGTTTGACTACATCATGGCTTCAAATTAGTATTATTTCAGCCTTAAATGCTATAATTACACAATAACATGAATATAAATCAGCTCCAAAAGATTAAAAAAGATGAGAGATGACAGCACTCCAACCAGTTTAACAGACAACCATTGAGTTTGTCCCCTGAATTTGAGCGCAGAATCAAAACTTCAACTGCTGACTATTCTTCCTAAATATAGATTAGCACCAAGTATAAATGGGTGTTCCATAGCAAATTTCTGACACACTTAGAGGACCAAGTGAGCCTCAGCAATACACACTTCGGGTTTAACTATCTTGCACCTAAACTTATGTAAATGAGTAAGAGAAAAATCAATCCCAGCAGGAACAGACCTTGAGAACTTCTCCACAGAGTGATACCACGACCGAAATAAAACCCAATTTGCTTCATTCACAGCAGTGTGCACGCATTGAATTTCTTTCCATTACTTACAATGATTCTCTTGGTAAGTAAAATCTGTTTCCCCAAACACTCAAGACAAAGCAAGCTTCAGTACATGGCTTTTACTACCATCACTACTAAGCTTAGAATAAGAAATCTCAATGAATGATGTAACAATCAAACTAACCTACATAGAGGATAACTGACTAAAAGGAAAAAAGGGAAAACATCTCCATGAGAAATAAACCCAAGAAGCAGTGTTCAAACAATACAACATAGAGAACATACAGCCCAGTAAAACGTTTAATGATTTCCAATAACCAACACCTCCAAGAGTCGTAACAGGAGGGGAACAACGTGGTTTAAACCAGCTAATTCCTTTTACAGCTCTGCAAGTGGAACGTGTAACCCTGTAAAACAACCCACTTTTAACAAGGAGGAAGTACAAGATGACACACACTATTAATGCTCATTCAGAACTATCGGAACAGCAACAAACATTCCAAGGAGAGCTTATCTGGTACCAAGATGAGGCTGGCAGTATCAACGGTTCTTAGTTAACTATTTCTAAAGACTAACAATTAATGTTTAGGGGAAGTGGAGTGGTTTGCTCTAGATCTTCCTATGAGATGTTTCAAGTCTCACCACTTAGAACATGAAGTATGCTTCCTTTGGCAGAGGTGCTTCACAGGGAAAAGCGAGAAATTCTTCTTACAAACTAAAAACAGCATGACACTAAAGTGTCAGTTTTTAAAGCTTTCAATAATTTTATTTAAATAAAAGGAGGAAAAAAAATCAATTTTGAGTATAATGGCAATTTTTCAGGTTCTTATCCGTTCATGAATGAATACAAGCCAGACAACTGAGGGCTGGGGGCAGCGGTGCTCAAAGCAGTGCTAAGAACGGATGCTCTCTGATACACATCAGACAGAGCCTGGGCACGTTCAACCAGAGCAACCCAGCAAGGACTGAATGCCAGGCAGCTCCTCGGCTTCCCAGGCAGGTTCTGCAGCTTCTGTAGAGTGCTGTGCTGCCAAAGCTATGCTGATACTGGTACCTGCACTACCTGATAAGGTCAACCTGTGGCTGTAAGAGCTGCAATCCCCATAGGAAATGCAGGGCTTACACATGAATGCCTCTCCCTGCCTCAGCTCTTCATTGCAAACCAGAAAATAATAGAACAGCATTTTATCAGTAGGGCCTGAAGGGACCCACAACTTTGGGGGTTCTTTTATACGACATTAATCTATTAAGTATCTCAGTTACATCTAGTGCCTACAGCACCGTTACACAGCACTAGGATACTCACAGAATCCCTTACTCTGATAAACATACACATTAAACTTGGACCATATCCCAATACATGAAAATATGCCACGAAGAGCACCAGATTCTTCCTACACCGTACACCATAAAAGCCACTCTTCCTCATAGGATAGCCCTCAATAAAAGGCTGTAATGTCACCATATACAGCATAGGGGTTCTGATTATTTTTAGCCCAGGCCAGCTGACTGCTGTAGTTCAGTGTGATTCATTGAGAGTAAGAAAAGGAACCTGATAGGAAAGAAAAAGACCACAGAATTTCATTACAAATTGATTTCTAATTATAATATTAAATTACTACATAACACTGAAAGAATAAGAAAATTGTTTCAGAATACACCTCTAAACTGCATTTATTTATGCAAAAATGGATGCTGGTGGCAAAGCAAAACAACAGAAACCAAGAAGACCCTGCCACTTACTAATTGCAGTTTTGATGGAAGTGCTATTATAAGGCATTAAGGAGACTTAAAAGCACAAACTGCACTTCACTTACTGCTAATGATAAAACAGGAGTAAAAAAAAGGTCTTCCTGAGGCTCAATAAGACCTAGAAGGGAATACTTCAAATAAAACCAGAATAATGAAAAAGTGGTGAAATATAAAGCTGATTTCTTTCAAATACATGCAAACCAACATCCTATGGAAGTCTTAGTCCCTTAGAGTATGCTCCTTCTCCGAGTTTGCCATTCAAAGTGCTTTAAAGCCATAGGATGCCTGTACCAAAGCGTACCCCAGCTGTGTGTGCACCCCAGGTCCCCCGCTCTCCAGGGCTGAGGCATTTGCCTCCTGCCAAGGCTCCTCCTGCTCTTTTCCGCTTCCTGGTCCTCATTTCCTTCTACATTTTCACATGAAAAACTACCTCAGTGGCACAAGTTCAGGTCAGGCAAACTTTGTCAGGCACAAACCCCTTCATAGCTGGGTGAGAACGAACCCACACGAGTTCTGCTCCAGAAACTGGAACTATCTGAGCTCCAGAGGCAGCTTAGGGCACACCAAGGCATTTCAGATTGAACTCTTCTGCCCCACTGCTCCAGGCTCCAGCACAGCCCTGCCATGCTAAGGCTAGAGTGTGATTTCTACTCTATTTCTGATACAGAATCCTCCTTCTAGACCACGACATTGATTCTGGGTTGTGATTAACACAGTAGGATTTTACGCAGCCACACTAAGGGAATCAAACTGGTGTGCAACCATTTGCCATCTCCAAGATAAGTTCCATACTCTCCCTCCAGCTGCTAAACTAGAAAGAAACTGACTCGAATTGTGGTCAAAGGAGGAGCTGAAACTAAAAGGTGTTCCAGGATAAAAGCAGCGATGTCATTAAGAGCACTTCCAGAACTGAGATGGTTTACAGCTGTATTTTCAATACATCTGTTTCATTCCACCAGCTTCAAATAAGGAAACATCCCAAAGATGGTGATAACATGCTGAATTTGTTGCTATCTGCAGAAATTAGTTACTATAAATAGCTTTTCCAGGCCTTTTAAGATGCAGCTGTACCAAGTTTCCACCAGAATCAAAATCGCAAAGACATCGATTTACTGCATCGTCTATTCCACAAAGGTGGTGACAATGTCCCACCACCAGCCCGTTTTGTGCTGAAGACACCCTCGTCACACATTTTAATCACATTATCTTTAAAGATGGAACACCATCTGCAACAAGCTTTTAAAACGTTTCTTCTCAAGAAACAGAATCCAGTGATGATAACAAGATCGCCTCAGTATGAGTGGGTAAAACTTCACCATGTGAATTGCAACCCAAAGACAATGTCATGGTCTAGAAGGATCCTGAATTTCAGAAGTATAGCAGAAATCACACTCTAACCTTAACATATGTTCTTCAGCCCTTACACCTAACCTTCAGATGCAGACAGTCATTTAATAAAGCCAGGGTAGTAGACACTGTTGGCATCCATAGTAATGTGTGAGAGATCTCAGACCCACATGGATTTCCCAAGTTAAATCCTGTAATGGACTAAACCAGAGGAAGCAATACATTGACTTCCCAACCTAAATACGTAAAATCTTTTAAGTATGAAACCAGAATTTACACCTGTCAAGTGAGTGATAAAATGACAATACTGAAGCAAGGACAAGCCTGGGTCTGGCACGGGCAGGGTTGCTGCAGTTTAAACTCATTGCAGAACTGAATTAATGCCAGCTAAATGGATGATCTTAGGCACAGCTTACACGGGAGCAAGCAGCCATTCAGAAAGTTATCCATTATCCATTTGTTCTTATTTAAACAACCCTTGAGTCATGTAGCATCCTACGGAGGGCAAAAGAGGTTTAGAAGAGAACACACTTCCCCTGCAGAAAACTAAATGAAAGTACAAGATAACACAACTCACTCTTCAGGTATGACAAGTCATAAAAACGAGTCCTCAGTGAAAGGCAACATTAACTGAATCTGCATCTAGACAACAACCTCCTCGATAATGTTCTGCTTAAAAAACCACCCCCCAGCTTCTCACCAGCCAAAAACCCACCTTTATTCTGCAGAATAAATAGCAAACACTGGAGATGCTCTGAGCAGGCAACACTACAGATCACTGTGTCACTGCTCTGAACCGTTCTGACTCATCCCTTTAATATTCAAACTCCCTAGGACAAGGATTCTTGTAAAGCATAAATACATCTTTGCACAAGGCTTTGTACCACAGTGATGATAAACACAACACAAAAGCCCTGTCTTACAGATTCACCTCGTATCCTTGGTTCTGACACAATCGGTGTAACCTAAGCACTACCAAACTATCATCGTTTTACAGGTGGAGACAAGATCAGCCTAACATAACGAGACTATGCAATTACATTGGTAATGTCTTGGAAAGCCTTAAATCACTGACAGAAGTGCAGAGTGTTCCTGTCTAAAGACAAGACTTAGAAAAACCAGAGATGTGTCAGAGGACCATAAGCGGGTTATGATCTGCAAGTCCTTGTATGAAGGGAAAGCCTAAGGGTACGTATACACAGGTTAATAAGCAAAACTAGAACACCTGGGGCTGATAACCTTCTGCCTTATAAACACATCAGTAACCTGTAAGTAAAAGTTGAGTTACCAGAAATCTGTTTTCTCAGGAGCCAGCCCTAAAATAAACCACCACCCTCACAAAATGGCTCTTCTCATAAAGCTAATCTGGAGACACAGACACAGTTTTCAACACCACACTGGTTCAGGGCATTCCCCTCAAGACAACTTGGAGTTCCCCTTCAGCACAAAGATCATTTTGGACACTATTCAAACTCCGACATTTTACATTGTTCACCAGAATCTCTATGTAAACTGGTTGCACAAGATAACTTATGAAATATGACACACACACAGAGGTTTCCACACCCCAAATTGACTTGAAAGCAATTCACATGTAAAACCAGCACTGACTAATTTTAGAACTATTATGCACATACTACGTGTGTTAAATAATAACCGGTTTCTACCTCTCCTAAACCCTACGTCCAAAGCACACATTAGCAAAAGGATTCTCTTTCATTTTCAGTCTGAAATTTCTGAAGGTTTCATTACCAAGAGCACTGAAAGCAACTGACATTTCATCCCCTGCTCCTTAACACAGAACTCATTATTTTCCTTCAGGGCTCCCACTCCAAGTGCCACATCAACACTCTGCAAAGTCCTGGTGCTGTAATTGCACTACACTTTCAAGAACAGGTAAAGAGGGGCTTGTGGCACTTGTGCAGAGAGGATGTGACACGGTGAGGAGGGAGAAGGCTGGGAGCACTTCCATCAGGGCTACGCGGTAGGCAACTTCAGAATTAGGGCATGCTGTTATAAACACAGCAGGACTTTGGTTTCTAAGAGCAGTCATGTGGCCTTGAAAAGCATCCTCATGGCAACATGGATTACGCCATTAAAACAAATGAATAAAATATCAAAGTTGAAGGCTGAGCAAATGGCAAAGGGTTCATTCACGGTCCTAATGCTTTCCTTTTGACTGCACAAAGGCAGCATTCCTCCAAAAATAAGCAGGTAATATACCTACCAAGTTGAAACTAAGGCTGGAATTATTACCCAGGCCAGGCTGGATGGGGCTTGGAGCAGCGTGCTCTAGTGGAAGGTGTCCCTGCCCATGGTAGGGGTTTGGAACTGGACTAGCTTTAAGGTCCCATCCAACAGCCGCCCTGTGACTCTAGGACTATAAGTAACTAATCCTACAGGCTTTACCCGTTAGAAAGGCACATTCAGGTCACTGCTCACCAACCTGCACACAGGTGGATCTCAGACTGACAGAAAACCCCAACAAACCACAGAGTTCACTTACGCAACAGTCGGAGAAACAACACAGTTGGAGAGAAGCCACATGAACCCAACTCCAACCGGGTCTGCCCCTGCTTCTCAAAAGGGCTCATTCACATGGTCCATGCTGTGCTGCTCAGCACAGCTGCTCCTGAGGCCACTCCCCAGCCCAGCAATGCCGTTCCCATCCCATTTACAAAAGGCACAAACATATCTCCAACAGATGCATTTTGTACTCCAGTAATTTAGCGGTATTTCCTGATGACTGCTTAAGACAAAAGCTGTAGCTGGTTGATCCAAGGACTGCATCTGTTACCCTGGGTCTCACCATCAGGGCAGGATGGATTTCTCACTGCAGAAAGAGACACCACGGGAGAATAAATTACTCTGCTTTTAAGCCTTAACCCAGGAATAATTTGCCCATTCAATGAAGGATAGAATTGATAGAATTGAGGGTTCTGTTTTTTCAACACGGGGGGGGGGAATGGGAGAGGTAATCTTCAGCATTTTCTTATATTATAGACTCCACAACAGAAAAATACCTCTTGATCCTTTTCTCGAACAAGAGCATTCTCCCCCTCAACATCCATCCAATTTCTGTCACTTTAATCAATGGTATACAGCAAATAAACAGGACGGAAGACCCCATCACCCCAGAGCTCCATAGTAACTACAGGCAAAACCTGGATCAAAGGGAAAGTTTCTCTTACCACATCACTCATACCCAAAGCCATCTCCTGACCTGTCCTTACACACAGCAGCACAAGAGGGAAGTTGGGTATTGAGGGTTTATCTGCTGAGAAGTTTCAAGTGTATCATATTCTGCTCCATTGATAACTGTATTTTAAAATAAGGGGGTTGGGTGAAAGCAAAGAATCATCTCCGTATCATTAAGCCTGGCGGAACTCTATTTGTTGAGAAATGCAGAGTGCTGGAGGCTTCTCCTAAAAGGATCAACACTGCATAGCATGGTAAAATCATCCAATTCATTTCACACAGTGTGCTTATGTATTACACATGCACAGGGGAGGAAGTTATTCTCTGAGTTTCCTAGGAAGAACGGGTTGCATCTTCTCACTACTGCATCTTAACTACTGTTATGGGAGATGTGTATATAATGAGAAGCTGGACACTCTCTCCTGATGAGATATATTTACACGCAGTGAGTGTTTCAGGTGGTGTTTACAGCTCTGTCCTCACAGCCATAATGAATTATAACTTAAATTACACCAACTAATTATAAGATAGGGTGGTTTTATGTAAATTTAAAGGGATATTATCATGCTACTATTGAAATTTCAACACCAAGCTCAAGCAAATAATTTCCACTGCAGAAACCATTGGGAAATAGATAGGATAAGATGTGCATGTATCAGCATGCCTGGCATCTCTCTAGGTTACTAAACCTTCTGCAGCAAGGGCATCTCGCTTTACTAAATATTAATGCAGAATTCTGCATAATATGAGGTTACAGTTATTCAGAGGATCTCTGCACTGCAGATAAACCCAAGTATTAAAATCTATACTATTAACTACAGATTAAGGTCAGACCCCAACAGTTGTTCCATACAGAACAACGTAACACACAGACATTCACTGCCCGCAATGCTGATGCCTTCACACAAAGCAGCTTGCAAGATCCAAGCTTTAAAATAGTAAGAACATTCATTGGCTCAACACGAATGCAATCCCACACTCTCACAAAGAGGACCCCTGACTGCACAACTGATGTGGAGTGTGGTTTAGAAGGTCTGGATATCCATCAGTTGTGCTATCTGCTGGCCAACCCAGTTTCTACTCTCTACACTCCACATTTGCTGGTTCTAAAACTAACCCTACTGATTTTACCACAGATTTCCTTTTGCCATGTTAAATGTCAAACGATCCATGTCTGACACTGCCCTTTTAATTATTACAACAGCTTAAAGATGATACCAACACCCAACCCCCTCCTTCAAAGCAAGGCTCAATGAAACACGGGCACGGATAAGAACTCAAAGGTCAATATTTGCATGAGTTGAATGACAGCCAAGAGAAAGTGAGATTTAAGAAAAATTGAATTCTACAAGAAGTTCTGCAATTAGTCATCTTTTTAGTGGATAGATTTACATTACAGAATAAGCTCCATGGAGAGTGTTTAGGCCCTCATTAATAACAACTGAGCATATTTATCAATACTTCTTGCAGAAAGCCTGTTATTAATACCTGCACCAACCCGATCAGACCTGCCTAACACATTAATGATATATGATGGAGTCTTTTATTCCCTTCAATCTTCAGCTATGAAGCTATGTATTTACTTAAATAATACTCCAAAATACAACTCATCCATAAATCTGCGTACCTGCATCAATGAATTTATCCACTCAGTATCTTCTAACATGAAGCCTCAGCCACTGTCAGTCACATTAACAGAACAAGAAAATGCGGGTGATTTGGTATCAGGATTCCAAAGTACTTAAGATGACAGTAGCACTAAAGAGCCTTGAGACCTTATATGCCCATTATGTCATTTAACAACTGGAGCTGTAGGTGCAGCACATGATTATAAATACACACAAGAACTCAGACCCAAAGAGAAGTTTAAGGCACAGGCAGGAAACAAAAGAATCTAAAGTCAAAGACCTACAGAAACCAGGAAAGAGATGCAACGGTGAAGAAAGGTTTGTCCTCCCTCTTCCACTATAGAAATGGCTCTATTATCAAGTATTTTACAGTGTTCTCATTACATTTTCTATTTATAAAAAGAAAAGAAACCTGGACAAGGACAAAGCATATTAAGCATAAAGTCAAAGTCAGGCATTTCTGCTCCATTATATCTGTCCCAGATACTAAAGCAGTCCCAGGCTGCAGGGATATCCTTTTTGATGGACATTCAGGAGTACTCCTGAAACTAGTGGATCTTGTCTTCAGGATACTTGCTGTCAAGTATTCACAGAAACTACACAAAGTATTTGCTGCCAGGAAATGGTGATGCAGCATATATCAACTTATGAATAAAATACAAGCCTAAAATCCTTGTAATAGGATGTATTTATAGCCTAAAATAGAAGTTATTTATCTATAAATACCTATACATATATAAGTTCTTTACTGTAAAGGTGGTGAGGCACTGGAATGGGTTGCCCAGGGAAGGTGTGAATGCTCCATCGCTAGCAGTGTTCAAGGCTGGGTTGGACATAGCCTTGGGTGACATGGTTTAGTTGGGAGGTGTCCTTGCCCATGGCACGGAGGTTGGAACTGGATGATCTTAAGGTCCTTTCCAACCCTAACTATTCTATGATTCTAAACCGAAAGTGACACCTGGCCTTGTACCAGCTTTAATAACATACAACATAACTCTAGTTTTGAAAAGTGTTTGAAGAAACCCAAGCTCAAGCCCAATTAACTGAACAACCCTGACAACTAAACTGCTCCTCATTATACAGCATCAGGAAGCTGACACAAGGCTTCAGTTTTGCAGAAAGCATAGAAATACGCTTTGCTGACTTCTATGTCAACAAAGGCAAACCTTGTAGGCTGTGAAACTGATGTCTCAGGCGCACCTGCATATATAACTGGCAATATCATACAGCACACCAGAGCGTAAAATCACCTAATGCGATCGCACGCTGTGCAGTTGGCATGATGACTGAATGATCTATTAGGAAACAATGCTGCTTCTGTGAATATGCATAAAACACATCCACCACTTGTGCTTTAAAACTCTCCTCGGCATCTACATGGGTTTTCAAAGCTCCTTTTAGGAGGTAAAGCGGGGATATTACTGCAAAGGCAACCCAGAAACTAACCCTGAAGAGCCTGGGTTATTTGTACCCATGCACAGGTCAGGTTTTGACAAGCAAAGAGCATCACAAAGAAGCAACACCATGAATAAACCACCACCTTTTGGCCCACTGATATCCTGGGGTAAGAATGGAATTTTATTAATATTTAACTAAATGCACGTTTATTCCCCAGGATCTTCAGACAGTTTCAGCAGTTGTATTTGTCATGGATGTACAATGCAAAGGAGACACTGCGAGAAACAGCTCAGCCGAGCTGCACAACTAGATTGATTGAGCCTTTATTGAGTTGTAAAAGCTCACACCTGAGGATCCCTCAATAACAGCAAAAGGAATTCTGAGCAATATCCAGGAATCATAATATTTGAAAGAAAATACCCCAAAAAGTCCATTTTTCTCCTTTTTTTCTGCAGTCTTGCACCATTTGTCTCAATTGGCCCATACACATACAGAAGTACTGGAAAATATGCACCCCCAGGAGTGCACCTATTGCTTTCTGCTGCATTCACATCCGTTGGTATTGAAGAGACATTCCGTGTTATAAAAATACATCCAACAGATGCTTTGTAAAAGCCGATGACAAGGAAGAAAGATAGAACTGACATACTTGGAATGCTCTCAAATTTAATTCATTTCAAGTAAAAGTTAGCAAACAAGGTAAGAGCAATCCAAACTGACTCATTTTAGGGCACATCACACATCAGCTAACCTGCCATTATGGAAAAACATGGAAGAAATTATACATGCCCTTAAAAAAACCCAATCAATTCTGCTGCGTTAGTCTATTTCCATATTTATTGGAACATGATTGGGTTTTAACGCTTCCTCCTAGTCAACCAAGTTGAGAGAACTGCCAGGCTTCATCTATTCGTATTATGAAAAACCAAACAGGAGAAGGTGGAGATGCCCAGAACCTGTCAGCACCTTGGGGACATCTGGCAGGATGGCACCTCCAGACACACAGCAAGTCTGCCTGGATCAAAGCTTGTAAATAGAAAATGGAAAAGTAGTTCAGCTAAGAATTAGGAGAGCAGACACCGGGTCTTCACACAGAGATGCAGCGGATGCCATGGGAATACACACAGTAGGATGCAGAAGCAGAAAGAATGACACTGCAGAGATGGCACGGGCAATTACAAGAGGAATCATCCGGCACTTCCCAAAAGTTTGTTTCAGCTTCTCTGCAGAGGGAATTGATAACAATGCAGATGATTATTACTAACAACAGCGCTTTGGGAAACAAAGAAGCCTTTAAAATCAACCCACTAAACCACTCAGGAACACAACAGCGTTCCTTAAAGAAAGGCTATTTCAGTACTCCGTGCCACAGCAGAAAGATTCACCTTTTTCTTAAGATTAATGACCAATTATCTGAGAATGAAAATGCTTTGAAGCAGATTCTGGTTGATGTCCTGGTGAGTAAACCGACAAATTAAACCCAACACAGAATAAGAGTTGAAAGAAGATGAACTATTCTTTTAACACATCCTCGTACATGAGTAATATTCTGTTTACTGAGGAACTAAAATAGCACATTCAGCACAGAGGTCCAGTTAGAAATGCCATTCATCTTAAGTGAAAACGAAGAGTGAAATACCTGTGCTTTGAAAAGAAGACTTACATTAGGAATAAATCTGAACACTCTTCAAAACAAGAGCATCTATCTTCAATCTGTACCTCATAACATGGACATTTCCTACATTTAATGGTAAAATAAGGAAGGACAGTACCTAATCCACTTCTGAGCGATTAACCTTTTTTAAACTACAAGCTTCAGTTATCAATATGCAAATACTTGAACATACACAATATTAAGAGCTTTATATTCAATTCTTTCGATTGAAGCTAAAGAAACAAAAGGGGCAATTGCTGAAATTCCAGTTAAAAATCACAATTTTAGTTTCCAAATATGGGCCATTTCCTTCGAAAAAGTAAAAAGAAAACAACTTGACCATTATTACACAAGGTAATAAAGCCTTGGATGTGTCATCTGAGCTATCTGTATGGATCATTGTCCGGTCACAGACACTTCTGATAGTGTCAAAACCTACCTATGTGGTAAACAGAGAGCAAAGGTTCTTCTAAATCTTCATTGGCCAACGTATAAAGACAAGTGTTAATCAGAATTTCACAGCTTCCTTTTAAAAGCTAACAAATTAAGAGTAGTAATGACCAAAATTGTAGTTTTAGCCTAAAAAGCATTGTTTCTGTATCAGCCTATGGAAATCTGAAGTAAAAACTTTCCTAAGCAAGAGGAGACAGGCACAAATAACAATTCCAGTAAGCTTCCACATCTCCAGCCGCACATCCCAGCCTTCTAATAAGGCTCATTTGATGGAAAGGTTTTTATTGCTAAAGCCAGCAATGCCATTTCAAAACCTGCACAAAGTCATTAGAAGATATCCTAAAAAAAAGGCCCGCGTGCCCGCAGCACCTTACCATCCAAGTTAAATATATTGGAGAAAGGAACCCAAAAACTTCATGTGAATCAAAGTATAACTATGAGATCAGTGCAAAGAACAATGAAATGCACAGAAGGATACACACACAGGGGTTGGGTTGCCTGACTTACAAGGTAACTACTCAGGAACACACTTATGGAAGGCAGTGCTCATACACAGCTGCAACTGGAAAGTTAACAGTGGACAACCAACTCCCCAGCACTCCCAACCTCAGCCTTCAACAAGCACTGCAGAAATCAGATCGAGTTATAATGCTCAGCATTTACAAGAACTTAAAAACACTTAAAGGGTAATTCCTGCTATTAATTACACACAAGAGGCTCCTTCGCCCTTCGACTTTCATGTTCTCTACCGCAGATGTAAAAGCTGAGAAAATTAAGCCAAAATATTTAAGCACCTTCTTTTTTTACCTTTCACCCCAAAGAGAAACAAGCCACAAAGATAAGCATAAAAGAAATCATTATCAGCGCATCCCAGAAGGGAAATCTGTGTCCCTTATCCTTCTGCAACTTTCTTCCCAGCATTTCATTAAATTCCACTCATGGCCTAAACCATCTTGTATACAATTAACACCATATGTGCCTGCATATCAGCAGCTGATGTGCAGCATTACACCAAAGCAGAGGGGAAAATAAAGAATATGCCAAACTTTATCATGCCCAGGACTCACGCTGGTTTATCTGTCAACGCGGAATGTGCTGTCACTCCCACATGTTTAATTAGAAGCTGAAAAGCTTCGCAGAACTGCATCCAGGGCACTGGAACAGTCAGTTTCTTTTAACTGGAACACACTGCTGGGATGTCTGACTGACTTCCAGTAAACAGAACTAAAGTTAACGCGTTCTACGTGTGGGAAGGGTGAAGATGGGTTTGTCCTTGAAGCTGAATACAAGAAAAAGCCAACAAACTTTTGCTGCAAGATTTATTTAGATTCCAGCTTTGATAAGCACAATATCAACCAGGAAATTTTCTAGAGAAACACGAGTACAATGGCATATTCCTCTATTGCACTGTCATGCTCTATGTTGAGTGAATTGTGTATTGTGCAGCTAGAATCACAGAATCATTGAGGTTGGAAAAGATCCTTAAGATCACTGAGCCCAACTGAACCCAGCGCTGCCAAGCTCATCACTAAACCATGTCCCTAAGCACCACATCTAATAAGTCTTCAATACCTCCAGGGCTGGTGACTCATCCCTGCCTGATGTATAGAATTTTTCTGTGATGCACATCACTGTAGTAACAGAAAATCCTCACCAACATCCTCCCTCTTCTGACAAGGACATCCTTTTGTCTTTTCTATATGCAATGATGTCAGAAACAACATATCCCCTTCCCTGCAGAGGGGACAATTACTGACAGCATAACCTGAATGTCCACATTATCAAGCGATGCTCCAATACAACAGTTGTGTAAAGAAAGCATTAAGAACCCATCCAGCCCACATTTCAGAGGCTTTCTGTTTGATGAGTTGCAGTGTCATCCCTGAACCAAAGGTCACTGTGCTGACCTAACTCAGCTCTGCCTGGTATGAGCCAAAGGAATCCACTCTGCATGTTCCACAACCACCCATCAACGCAAACCAAAGCACTATGAACGCACGGATGACTCGGACACCCATTCCAAAGGGCTTTCCTGGTTTGAACCAATAACCAAATTGGCACTCATTCAGACTCAGGAGTTTTCACCTGCACCAGTGCTGTTCTCAGTACAAACTTGGTAATTTTTCCAAGATCTCCGAGTTCAACTGCAGGGATAGGAACAGAATCTCAGCTTATTATCAGGCAATTAACAGGACCATATTTCCTCATAACTATGGGACATATGTTGTAAAGAGAAGGAAAGGGACAGCGAAGGAGGGGAGGAACAAATAAACAAAAGCTGACAATACAAACACACAACAAGCATCTTGTCTGCATGGGTTTAATCTGCATGTCAGATTATATGCAGATCATTAAAAGTTCTATGAGGAGTCCACAGATTAGGCTGAGGGCAAAAGGCCAATGAAGAGGATAAAGCTGGCTAAAGGAATCATGGAAACTGCCCGTGTACAGGTAGAATATATGATCCCAGGTGGGGGGTTTTGTTTTCTTTCTAGTACAGATACCTCCATCTCAATTGCATGAAAATATATTATTGAGTCAGCTGCTTTAAGTATATCCACACAAAGTCTCCATTTCAAAAGCTGATGGCTCAGTTACAAAGGAAGTATCAGGAGCCACAGGCTTAGTAACTTCCAAGGAGTTCATTTCACAGGCCTTTAGAAACATTAATGTAAACTGTAACCCATGACCAAGAAGTAATATAAAAAGCACAAAGAAAAACGCATACATTGTTCAAACTGTGGTCTGTAATATCCGATCTCGCCACAAAAATTACAATGATACAAGAGAGGATGCTCTGGCATGCAGAGGGGAACTCACTTTCTGTCCTATCCACCCTTTGGCAATAACATTTCCAACAAAGGGAGACAGAAAACCTTCTTATGAGAAGCAATGTGATGCGTTTTTCTTTATTAGTTTTTTTGGGGGTACAAAGAGGATGAAGATAGGAAAATGAACAAGAAGCTGTGGGCAGCGGAAGCAACTATCAGGATGGAAACCCAGGAATTCAGCCTTGATCCATACACAAGAAAGAATTAGTGGCACTGCTGCTCCTGTAAACATGTTAGAACTGGGGGTTAATAAAAGCTGCACAGGTCAAGCAGGCCACAAGTGTTCAGACGGCTCACTGGTTCACATCTTCAGATCACAGATACAGCAAAATAAATTAGGTTTTTTGACCACCTCCCTACAGAGCACTCCAATACAGCATTTTAAATGAAAATATGTGATTTAAAAAGGCAGCAGCATCAGTGGGTTCGTTGGTCTTTTTACCATAGAACAGAAGTTAAGAACTAGCACATAAAAGATAACACTGAAGAAATGAAGTGATGGAGCACTGTTTTATTGTGCCATTGTTATGATATCTGCAATGAAGATATAAAGAATAAAACCCATCCATTTCCAGTTTTAGTGCAGGGGTTACTGGGAATGCCCAACCAGCACAGAACCAGCAGCATCAGGAAGTGCCACTGGGGTGACACAAGGTACTCTGAGAAAGTCACCATGTCGACCTAAGATAAAATTCAACATATGGCAAAATATAGCCTGAAAAGAAGCTGAGGGAAGACAGACAGCGGAAAAGAGGAAAGAGCAATAGTTGAACAGATTAACTGAACATAATAACCTGCTTTAATTGATTTTAGGTTTTATTTCTGTTAAGTAGAAAATGAATGTGAAACACCTCCCTAGCTAGTGCTTACCCTTAAGCCAAGGACCTCCGTTATTCACTTCAGCAGACCCTGCAGAAACCATGTGAAAGAGGGAAAACTTGCAGTTAACTACAAACTTTGGCCTGGAGTTGATCACATTTATGCCACTGTACCTAAAAATATGTTCACCTCCAGGAACTCACGGAGCCTTCTGTGGTGAACTAAAACCAACCCCTAAACACATGTAAATACACATTCTTCAATGCACATTCTTCACGTCTTGGTGAACCACTATTGGCTGTGCTCTGTTTGCCAGAAAAGCTTTTCTCACAAATCAAACAACAAAACACAGGGTACCCTCAGACTATTAAGAAATGGTACCAAACGAATGATGAAGTCAAAAGTGAACTGAAAAGCTTCCCTAATTTGATTCTGCTCTCTTAAAAGAGGAGCATTCATACTGCGGCAGACCGAAAATGTTCTGCTATTCCATTTTCCACATTCCTCTTGCGGTCCTCTCAGGTGCCCATCAGAGAACAGCTTTCAGCACTGCAGCCAGCCCCCTGTCCTGCTTGACAACATAGGAAAGCAAGGCAAACTGCAGCTCCCTTAACTAATTTTACCATCATGTTTTCACTACCACAAAGAGAGTCAACAGAAAACAGCAAAACCAGAACTCCTGCCTCAAAAGCACTGTAAACAGTTCATGTCTGTGTAACGCAACAGTAAAACACAGATAACCCACAGCTACACGCAGGAGACGGTAAAAAACATGCTCCTTAGGAGAAAGTTAATCCAGCTGGACTCCTTCACTTTCACTCTCACATTCATACATTACTACAGACAAGCCCAGACTTCTCTCCCTGCTAGATTTTAACCCCAAGTCCTCTCTCTGAAAACCTCATTTCTGGTAATGCAGCAGAATTCCACAGTCTCTCCATCAAATAACGTATCACAACTCGCACTTGTAAACCTAAGCTGCCACTCAGAGTAACTATTTGGTAGTATACATAGTAGGTAGCCACTTTATGATACATGCATTAAGAGTGACAGACTACTTAGGATGTGGACTGTCTCTTGCTAAGCATTGCACAGTAATAATGCAATTGCACTCTGAACCTCTGCTGCATCAAGGACATTTAAAGTCATACCAAAATTGAATTTGTCTTTCTCAAATTCATAGGGATCCCATAAAAATAAGGGGAGGGAATTCTGCAAAGCTTTTTTAACAAATGAATGACAATACTTCAATTCTGAATGAGATTATGTCTGAATTCATCGAGTTATTTCAATGAAAACTCATTTAAATGGGTTTATGTGATGTTGAAGCTGAACATTACAGCACAAACACAGGCATCAGAAAACAAAACGATTCCATGCAACTCAAACATGTTCCAAAGCTCAAAGCAAGCGCAATGAGAAAAGGTATTAATGTCACAAGAAGATCATTGCAATACAGCATTAGGCTTTTATTTTAAAGGAATTTAAACATAAAATACTGTTTTTCTTTTGAGGGCATCCCTTAAAAATAAAGCTAGAACTGCATTTTGCATGACACCTTTAAAGGAAGCTGTAAAAATACAGAGAACACTGCGTAGGCTGCAGAGTTGAATAGTGCAGAAACACTCCGGGCTTCTGCTTAACTGAAGGATTACCAACACAAATACGCATTGAACAATTGCAGTTTCCTAGAGTAGAAGCATCATTTGAGTATGCTGCATTAGTACTATGGACCTTTCCTCCTCCCTTTAGTAAAAAAGGCCAGAGGAATTTAAAACACCTTTGGAAATAATAAACCCACCGCACTCTGAAACCTGCCCAACGTCACGTTTGTGCCAAGCAGGAGATTTTACACCACCTTGAAACAGAGCTAAACCACCTTCCTATAATGGAAATCTGACAGACCAAGAGCTACAGTAAGAGCTGACACTGTAATAGGCTTTCCTTCCCTTCAGGTCACACTGCGATCTTCAGTTGTCATTCTTCTCTGTAAAGACAGTTGCTTAATTACAGAAACTAGAGGGTTTGCAACCTACCTCTGGTTTCGCCCTTTAATTCTTCCTGTTCTCACTAATCCTGATCACTACTTTGTCTTTTCCAGCTTCAGCTGGGTGGCTTTTTAGATGGAAGCTTCGGAAAGTCGCACTGCAGGAAATGGGACTCAGCTGCTTCACTTCAGCACAGAAGTTTCGTTTTTCAAATGTAATGTTCAAGAGCAAGAACTCTGATTTGATCACAACCAGATCTAATGAATGATGGCAATAATCCCACCACTTCAACACTAACTTGCTACAAGCTACCTAAAAGTCAAGTATTGCTTAAGAGATTTTTGCCTGTGTAAGAAAACAGGCAAGAACAAGTCTCCATCAAAGAGGAACAGCAGAATCTTGGCCTGATGCAGGCAAAAGTCAGGTTTGAACACATTTAGATTCCTAGAAAGTTATCACTTCTGAAGCATTCAAAAATAAACCAAGCTGCTCTACTGCTTTTACTCTGGGTTATGTTCATGCATGGTGTTTGGAGAGAAAATGAGACCAAATGTTCAGCTACCTTCATAAGGTTAGTCCTCATCAGACAAAACCATTTGTGGCTGACTACAGTGACACTGGTAGAAGGGATTCTGTCCACAGAATGCAAAACACTGGAAATGAATTGCCATACCCAATTTGGATCACATCCAAGCTGAGGTTCTAGCTGCTGGGCTGGAAGACAGTAGAAAGCCAACAGCGTGCGAACTGCAAGACTTGAGATAGATAATGCATAATTTAAAAGCAACTCCAATTATCTTCTTTATACCGATGCAAAACTGTAATAAACATCTAAATAATTCCTGAAGTCAGAACCACTGAGCTAGCCTGAATGGGATTTCGGAAGTGCCATTTCATTAGCAACCAAGGACTACAGACTGCTCTACATGCGGTAAGTAGCAAAAAACTAAAGGATACCTGCAAAACTTAGTATTAACTTCCTGTGACACAGAGCAAGTTATAAAAGATTCCTGGTAAAACCCTGGCTGCATGCTTGCCTTCATAAGGTGTGCAGTGTTTTCACTCCATTCGTGCGTCTGCAAGTTTCTACTTGCAGAAAGAAAAACCTTTATTGCAACACGTTTAAAAGGCAACATTCTTTGACATTCAGTTTCTCAGCGGTTTAACTGCAACAAGAACCAACTAACATCAATTTTCACACCCATACCACAGAATCCATCATTTCTCTAAGCAAAAGCAGCATTCAGGACAGTCAAATATGTTCCGAAGCATTAGCAAATAACCATTAAGAATGTAACGAACTAACAACCCAAAGGCTTGCTAATGAGTGCACAAAGTACATCTGCAGGTGAAATGAGAGGGAAGAAAGTGGGGGAAGAGAGCAACAAATAGCCTCATCCTTTAGTAATCATATGGCATAGGAAAAGAACAATAGTTGGGTGCGGTG
Source organism: Forpus xanthops (assembly GCA_032466535.1). Taxonomy (NCBI): domain Eukaryota; kingdom Metazoa; phylum Chordata; class Aves; order Psittaciformes; family Psittacidae; genus Forpus; species Forpus xanthops. The sequence goes on from JASSUY010045811.1 coordinate 32,337, forward strand.
ATTTAATGCTAAATAAGAGCAAGAATTTACTGCAAACACAGGGTATGTGTGAATGCAGCACACCGCACTCTGGCTTTACACACACAGTTATCCTCCACTACAGCAGCTTTCAATTTCCCAAGGTTAGCAGGATTTATTAAACTGGGGATTCTGTACAAGTGGATTACGTAAGGCAGAGAAATGCTGCTTGTCCTAAAACGGGAGTTCAACCCAAAGGTCCTCCTAAACATACAGCGTACGAACATGAAAACCAGGGAGTTTGGGTTATGAAAAGAAGCCATATGACTAAAAAGTGAATCCATTTTCCAAGACGCCCACACAGACAAGAGCTTCTGATGTGAAAAATGGTCTCTGCAAAAGCTCAATTGCACAGATTATTTTCATGAAGAGACAGAATCTGCACCACATGCAGATTATACGACATTTACCGTGACGTGCTTTAAAACCCCCACATTATTCTGCGTTATTACAGTATGAACAATGACTTGATCAACGTATACGAGATAAATACCAATAGCTGTTCAACTCAATAATCATCTTCCTGCCACATTTACTGAGCAGAGATGCTTGCTTCATTTTTCCAGGCTAGTTTTGGCTACCTTCAAAACAAGGTACAACAACGTGTGCTAAGACAGCAACGAGTTTGTGGCTTACCTTGGCACTGAAATCCTTGTTTCCCAAATCCCCTGTATAAAACAAGGAAAACAGAAAAGTATTAGTATGTTTAGTTACAATTTCTTCTCAATGGTCTGAAACAACATGAAAACAGCTCCATATACAATTACTTCACATTTTGCTAAGACAGCAACAGATCTGAAAGCCTACAACACAGAGCAGCCCACCCATTTCAGCGCACAGAACAAGAGCTGTCACCAGCTCTGCAGTTTCAGCTGCTGGCAACTATGGTTTATTATTATTGTTTTACAAGCTATTTTGGATCTACAATTATAATCACCTGCGATCGCTGCATACTATTTCAACTCATTCCATGCCACACGTATACTTAACAGCAATGTGAAACAGAAGGAGCTCTAGGAAAGGCATATACAACAAAGCAGACTTAGTTTTTCAGCCAGATTTGGAGACTGCATGCCAATGGTGTTACGTGCCTTGCCTCGACCGGATACTCCTTGTTTGCTGTGTGGCAAGGTTTTGCTTGTTTCAATACAGGCCCAGTGGTTTCACACTGATTATTCCTCCAACTTCCTTGCTTCATCTCCATAACAAAATACAAACGTGCATGTGATACTATACCAATGAAGCCAGTGACACATAAGCCTTGTATGTGGTATCCAGAATTCCAACACGTATTATACCTCTGCAACTTGCACTGCTGTTGGGCTCATTTATTTATCTTTAACTATTCAGCATTCTCTTTCCACAGGAATAAATATTTCGAGTACCCTCCCTATCAAACATTCCTCTGCATTTTCCCCGCTTTGTGAGATGTTTTTCATCTGCAGAGCTGCAACTGCTTAAACTCAAAGGCAAATGAGCAAGAGGCATGGACTGGGAGAGCCAGCCAGCAGGCTGTATGCAATTAACAGCATGAAGTTTCATTATCCACTGTGGAAATCGCTTTTAAAAGAAGTCCTCTCAATGATTTTCCCACTTTTTATTTACTTCAGGTAAAAGCTGAAATTACAGAGTTTTGAGCACCTCCATAAATTTCTACACAAAGGTGTCTATGTGATAGAAGAAGGCCTAATGACTGAACCATCTGGGTTGGAAAGGACCTTAAAGCTCGCCCAGTTCCAACCCCTGCCATGGGCAGGGACACCTTCCACTAGAGCACGTTGCCCCGAGCCCCTGTGTCCAACCTGGTCTTGAACACTGCAGGGATGGGGCAGCCACAGCTTCTCTGGGCACCCTGTGCCAGCGTCTCAGCATCCTCACAGGGAAGAGCTTCTGCCTTATGTTTAATGTAAATCTGCTCTCTTTCAGCTGAAATTCGCTCCCCCTTGTTCTGTCCCTACCCGTCCTTGTGAAAAACCCTATCTAGAAAAGTCCTAATCTAAGAAAACCAGAAGAAATGTGATTAGTTTGTTTACTTGGCAGCACCCATCACTGTACCGTACTGGTGCTCTGCTGCTGTTATCTCTCGTCCTCACAAAAGTAAGCAGCACGCACTGGAAGTGTGCAAATGTAACTGCAGGAAAGCTGACAGCAGGACTAAGAGCATGAAACAGACCTCAGATAAATGCTCATCCTTTTAAACAGACTTATTTGTAAAGAACATTCCTGTGTTATCTGCTCTGCAAGCTGAGCCATCCTTCGGGGTTTCACCTGAATTCATACGTGAACCAGCTGCAGTCCACCCCCTGATCACTTCTAGTGTATTTTAAGGAAGAGGTCATTATAAAATATCACCATTTCAGTAACAAAGAGAAAGCGTGTTTAAGGAGATAAGGAGGAACTGAACACTTTTGGCAAATCTCACCCAGCCTAATGTAATCTAAGAAAGAGGATCTATTTGCACAGTTCACTGAAAGGCTGTATTTACTATTCTTTATACCTTAAAGCATATGTTAATTGCCACATGTCATGCTGGAAATAGATGAAGCACTTTTTATGGTGTACGATGCTTATTCAGGAGTTGCGCATCTCCAAATGAGGAAACAGAAGTTTGAGTTGTCAGATGCTGATGTGATGAATGTCAAGAGCTTCCTTAGACTCACTAGCAAGACAGGACAGAAGAGCAGAGCCACTCTGCCCACCACCAGTGATGGACACCCTCTCACCTCCAAACCCATCCCGTCAGCTCATGAGTCCACTTCTTTTTTGATTGTGCTACTTGAGAGGACAAACACAGTCTGACAATAAACCTGCAGCAGGTTCACACCTCTCGGTTCATCCTGGTTGAGATGAAACTTTGAAGCAGTTTCTAAAGGTCCCTCGCTTTTACAGTAAACTTTGGTGTTTTTTTTTCTTTTAAAAATAGGAAAAACTAATAAAGAGAAAACACGAAGCTGTCTTGTTTCTTCTTTTTCCCTACCCTCTCATTTTCCTCCCTTACTCTGCTCGTAGATTTCAATCACCTCTGGAGTAATCACGGTCTTTCCTTCAGCATGCAAACCGAGGGACACTCAATAAGGAAGGCAAAGGTCTGTGTCCAGACACATTAACACCCATGACAGGGACAACACATCTCCGACAGGCACAGGGCCAGGCGGGTGCAGACCCCTCGACAGCCTTAACAACAGTCTGAAATAAATCACAGCTCCTTTTCAGCTCAGAAACCTTCAGGAAGAGCCTCAGCAGCAGAGCAGGGCTGGAGCTGAGCTCAGGTAAAGGTGAGGAAGTGCGGGCAGGTTATGTTGCACACCCGCTGAATGTACCAACACCTAAACACAAGGACACATCCCTGCTGCTCCTGCCCCACGCCGAGGAGAGCGGCTCGGCCCGCTGCGGGCCCCAGTCCTGCCCAGAGAGGGCACAGCACCAACCGAGAGGTGTATCTGCTCCCTAACCGCTTAGTAATAAGGGTGTTGGTAGGAAGTTTTCCTCCCCCCTCTTCTAAAACAAAAACCCCTCCCTTTACTAAACACTGTAATGTAGCAACAGTGTTCCTGCGCCTCCCGATCTCCCTGCCCTCCCCTCCGCAGCAGGAGGAAATAAAGCCGGCACCGAGCTCAAAGTTAAAGGCAGGGCTGCAGAAGTTGTGCCACACAGCAACACCCACAGCCTGAAACAGAAAACCCTCCGTCCCCGCCGCGGCAGCTGTAGCGCTGGCGGTGCTCCCCTCCGCTAACGGCGGCGGGCACCGGGACGGTGCTCCGCGGGGGAAGACCGAACAGACCCCGGGTCCGGAGGAGGGGACACAACGGGCACAGGAATCCCGGTCTGGGCTATGTGGGGAGCGGTGTCTCCAACGGGGGTGCGCACACTCCGCTGATCCCTACGGCACCGGCGCTGCCCCCGGAGAGGTCAGGGGCTCCCCGAAAGCGGGGTGGCCCCTCGAAGGATGCGATAGAGCCGGGGGCTGTGCCCCGCCGGGGCTCCCCTGCCCGTCTCGGGGGGAGAGCGGCGGCAGCGGGAGGGGAGCGGAGGGCCGAGCGGTCACCGGGACCGGGGCACGGAATCCCCTGGAGCTGCGCGGGCCCGGGCGGAGGAGCGGGGAGGGGAAGGCGCCGCCGGGGTCGCTCACCAGATGAAGTCGGTGCAGTGGCTGCAGAACGTGGGCTGCTTGAAGAAGCGCGCGATGAATTTGTGCTCCTTCACCTCGTGCACGTTCTTCTGCCTCAGGGCTCCCTTGCGAGCGAACCGCCGCGCCGCGTCCGGGGCCGCGCCGGGCTCGGAGCCCGGGAACACGTCGGCCATAGCGCCCTCCTCTCCTCCGCGGCCGCCACCCCCCCTCCCGCCGGCAGTCACCGCCCCGACAAGTCCGCCCCGTCCGGCGGCCGCCGAGGCTCTGCGAACGGCGGCGCTGGGCGCTGCCTGCGGCTCCCGCTCCTGACGTCGGAGCGGCGCGTAGGGAGCGGGAGGAGGATC
>JASSUY010045813.1:0-27958 GCA_032466535.1 Forpus xanthops
CCCTGCCCAGAGCAGGGGGGTTGGAACTAGATGATCTTAAGGTCCTTTCCAACCCTAACTATTCTATGATTCTATTATTCTATATAGAAGAGAAATACAAAAAACTGAAGTTGATGGAATTTTTCAGACAGAAAGAAAACAACAGAAAATTGTGATAGCAATAAGAGTCACATAGTTCAATCACATGGAGCAGGATTTGGTACAGGGCATATTATTTGAAGCAATGTTCTGAAGACTGAAACTTCACAACTTGGATTTGATCTGAACTAGATATTCTAAGGCACTTGAAAGCAACTCTGCTTTTTCTGAACAAAAAACCCAAACTTCACTTTACTCTTAAAAACACTAGCTCTCGAAACAAGCATTTAAACCATACACATTTTATTTCTTACAATTTCCATTCCACTCATTTACGTGAAGAATGAGTGAACTGCACGATTTTTTGGTAGCCCTATCAGAAGATACAAAAAATACAGACACTGGGAATAGGAAATCTTATAACGAAAAGCATGATATACAGCTCAAAGCCCTAAAACCAAACTGTGTTCCCTAACATCTGGCTTTCTTTTGCAGGATTTTATGTCCATAATAATAAATAAGTCAGGTTAGGAGTGCCAGTTTATTAAGTATTTAAAAATGGCTAAGTTACAGCAGCTGCTTGGATCTCACAGCATGTCCAAATAGACCAAATGTTCCCTGTTGGTAACAGTATATTCAAATACAAGTATTACTATTATGGATTGATACTAATAAACACAAGGTTTAATTTTAAATGGGGCTTAAAAATCCATTTCCTTCCTTTACCATTTGCTATTTATTTTTTAGCTACTGAATACTCCTGGACAGTTAGCAAAAATCTTAAACATTTCATCACTTCGCAGCACTGTTGAAGGTTTTGGATGTAACAGTACGATATTTCTGAATTAAAGTTACTTTTCTGGAATCAAGTAAGAAAATACATACCATGTCTGTATATTTTTCTTTTCAAACTTTCATTTTAGTTCATGCCTTACAGTTTCAACTCACCAATTCCTGTCATCTGCACCAAGGCTGACAGTGAAAGAACAGGCTTCTAATGTCACCACTCCTATTTCTTACTCTCTCAATTAGACTTTTTGGTCTTAGGAGCCTCTGAAGATGATTGAAAAGAAAGTATTTTTCATCTGGATTTAATTTATAAAATGTGTAAATTCCATTTCCGATATGAGGCACTGCTCACAACCAACTAATTAGGATGCTTGACCCTTTGAGTAGTCATTTGGATTAGGGCACTAGGAATTTTACTGCTTTAAAGGAAATCTCTAGGTAGCAGAAGGACAATTGAATTGCTAATAAAATTTGCTTTAGAGAACCACTGCACATCAGGTGCAGCATGGAAAAGGAAAAGAACTACAGCTGTAGAGCTATGAGTGCTCCTGGTTAAAGAGTCAGAAGCTGTAGACAGCTCCCACAGTCTGTTTATCAGATTGTTTTGGTCTTGTCATTTAGAGTCCATGACTGTGATTGTATTGTAAAAACTTTGTTTCCAGTTGCTTGGATGTGAAGCAAAGCAGCCATGGCAAAAAAAAATCATGGAAAAGAATAGCTACATACAACCACCATAATGACAGAGAGAGGATGAGGTCTACTGTATGCATATTACAGATATAAAAAGACATAAGAACCACAAGCATCTCTACCTTTGCAAAACATGCAAATCTCATAAAATATTCCAATGTCATTGACTAGCCCTTCTCAAAATTAGAAACAACTTCGGACAAATGTGGGGCTAATTTTGGAGACCCAAACAACCTACGGAAAAAATGATCTCTGCCTTCTGCCCACAAGAAGAATGAACACAACCCAGTATAATGACTTTATGCTGCAATACGCATTCTAGTATTTGGCATGGGAATGGAATTTTTATGCCAAAGATTTTTGCTGTGATATAAGGATGATAATTAAAATACTTCAAGCCAAAAAAGAAAGAACTTTGCTTAAAAAAAAAAAAAAATAATCTGGAATTTTTTGAAAAGAATTTTCCAATCCAAAACACAGCTTGCATCAAAACTAAGTTGACTAAAAGGAATTTTTCTTTTCCTCCATAAATCATAGAATAGTTTGGGTCAGAAAAGACCTTTGAGATCATCAAGTCCAACCATTAACCTAGGTCCACCACTATACCAGGTCCCCAAGTGCCACATCTACACATCATTTAAATACTTTATGGGATGGTGACCCCCTCCACTTTCCTGGAAAGCTTGTTCCAATGACTGACAAACCTTTCAGTGAAGTAATTTTTCTTAATTTTCAGTCTCGATCTCCATTATTCAAGAGTCCATTTCTTCATGTCCTATTGCTTTCTATGTGGGAGAAGAGACCAACACACATCTCACTAGAACCTCCTTTCAGGTAGCTGTAGAGAGTGATTAGGTCTCCCCTGAGCCTCCACTTCTCCAGACCAAACCACCTTGGTTCCTCTCTCATAAGACTTGTTCTGAAGACCTTTCACCTGCTCCGCTGCCCTTCTCTGGCCCCACTTCAGCACATCAATGTCTTTTTTGTACTGAGGGGCCCAGAACTGAACACAGGATTCAAGGTGGGGTCTCACCAGTGCTGCAGGGGACAATCATTCTCCTAATCCTACTGCCCACACTACTGCTGAAGGCTAGGATGCTGTTGGCCCTCTTGGCCATCTGGGCACTCTGCTGGCTCATATTCAGCCAATCATTGATCAACACCCCAGGCCCATTTCCAGTTGGCAACTTCCGAGCCACTCTTCCCCACACCAGTAGTGTTGCATGGGGTTGTTGTGGCCCAAGTGCAGCCCAGCACTGAACCATCTCCCCTCAGATTATGAGGGCTTCATTCTGCTCCCCATCCCTGTCTTCCACCTCAGAGAGCTGGGTACCCAGAATAAAACTGGTCTTACTACTAAAGACTGAGGCAAAGACAGCACTAAGTAACTTAGCCTTTGTCACTACTTCTGTCCAAAGATTCTTCTCCCCCTTTGAGATAAGTGTACCCCATACGTTGCCAGCAAGCCTGCTGCTGTGTGAACTGACCCATGAGACACTGCCAAAACTGCTTTTCAGATCTTGCACTGAAATTGTTGCAATTTATTACTAGAAATTAAAAGTTAGGGACATAAATACATAGGAAGCTATGTGTAACTAGCAATGGGTACAATTGATCACTAAAACTATTCACGTATTTCACAGCATTACAAAGAGATTGATCAGAACTAGTTTACCACTTTTCCATTCTATGGAATGCCATCAAAAGCAATAAATTTTGAAAACAGCCATTTTGCAAGTTTCGGTATCCTCTGTAACAAATTTCAATAAGCCAGTTTTCTATAGATTCCATATATCATTTTACAAAGCCTGAGAAACAGGGATTTCTTATCCCAAACTAGTAAATCTAGAGTAATCAGAATCAGACTGTATAAGAAAGAATCACCTAAGTAATAAGCAATTTCCTGAGTTAAGACACTATTTTTCAAGTTCTGTGTAGTTTACTTGATGCTGTTTCAACAAAGAAAGTCGATGGGGCTCCCTGAAGCACTTGCAGCTATTCAGCTCCCCACCAGAAATGCTCACTTTTTCCAGAGCAGCCTACAATCTGCTTCCTTAACCTATTCTAGGCGAAACAAGTGAGGTTAACCTGCATTTTAAATGGCAGCGTTTTGCTAAGCAAGGTCATTTTGTCTGAAGCAGTTTAGACAGCATTCAGCAATTAGCTCCACTCAGGAGTCTAAATTGTTGCTAATGTCTGACAGGGTGGGGGGAAAGAGAGGGAAGAGGGAGACAATCTGTGGAAAGGTTACGGATTATTTCTTTTACTGACAAGCAGAATACAAAACACCGGATGTCTGTGACCTAAAGCATTAGACAATTGCACTTGTGAGTTTTATAATGCATATTGCAGGGAATAGAAATCTTGGGGAATTAAAGCCTGTCTGGATTGGTTAAATCATCAGATGCAAAGTGTTAGAATTGCTGGCCTTGTTTTCCTGTTTAATCTCTTGTTGAGGGAGTCCCCAAGGCACTCATTAATTCTGTTTATACAGCAAAGCAATGATATATCACATGTGGCAGTGCAAAAATATTTTCATGCTGATTATATAGGCTTGTGTAGCTCTGATTAAAGTACTTCTGTTTTAACTTTACAGCTGGATTTTCACATTTACATGTGAACTTCTAACTGAACACTTGCAGGATTTGCACTCACCCAATTAAAGAATATAAGCAAAAATTACATCTGGTTTGGTTTCATTCTAATTGCATTTCTTTTACATGATTATATTTAAACACAATTCCACTCAGATGTCTACTGTGCATTTATTGCACGTACCTTCACAAACAAAAGCCAGCCTGTTCCCTTGGTTATCACCCATATAAGTAGCAGAGTACCTAAGATTAACAGTAAACCCAAGATCTAATTCTACATCTCTCTTAAGAAAAGCAGCATGCAATTGTTTTGTTTGTTACTCACCTGTTGTTGCAACACTGCATGCTGCCCAAGCACAAATAGTATCGGGTACAGTCTTTAATCACAGCAGATTCAATTCTCAAGAGTAGTTAGTCACATGTAAACTACCATATGAAAAAAGAACCAAACTTTCCTTTTGTAAAGCCCGACAGATGTCAACCAAACTGCAGCTCCTACAATGTAACTAGCCTGAAGAAAGAAAATTTGTCAGGTTTAACTCCTATAAACAGCCTCCACATACAGCAATACAAGCAAGGAAAAAAGACAGCTCAAGCCTCAAAAGTGAAGACAATCCCTCATTCATATAGGAAATGCACGTATAAATGTTTATAGATATGCCAATGCTATGTACTACAGAAGTAAAGTGCAATTTCAATTCAACAGTGTTAAGGATTTGCTTAGTCTATTCTGAATGTGGGTAATAATGATCATTATGCTAGATTTTTATATCGTTTAGCATGTGTAACAGCTTAGATGAATAGAAGAATTTTCTTAAGATACAGCTGTATAGCAGAAAAGTACATAGCAAGTGATTCAGGCATAGAATCACCCAGTGGTTTGGGTTGGAAGTGACCTTAAAGTTCATCTAGTTTCAACCCCCTGTCAAGGGCAGGGACATCCTGCACTAGACATGTTCCCATATGTCAGGTCTCCAGTAAGCCACTGATTTCTTTTTTGTCACTTTTAAAATATATTAAGTAAAATTAATGATCCACAAACAAGCCCACATGAAACATTTATGTTCAAATAATCCCACACAGCCTGTGCAAAGATCTCCAAAACCTGACATCAGCTTAATGCACCATACACATTAGACACAACAGTAGAAAGTCATCAACAGTTAAGCCATATCGGTTTGCACTGGTTTCTGCCACTGCCAACACACATCTGAAGTCAGACATGCCTGTTGCATGTACACCCAGTGCCTAACAGGACATATCGAAGTCTTTGTGCACTTTTTTCTAAAGTAGTTTCGTAAAGGCAAATAAGCCAGTGACTTTTTACAAAAGAAACAGCACTCAGTGCTCAAATTCCATTACATTTCAAACGAATTTAAAAGCTTAACTCCCTTAAGGTCTTTACTGTAGGTTAGTTACATACCATTTATCAAAATAGTAACTATTTGATCTCCACTCGTGTAAAAAAAGATGGGCACCAAGAGGCAGCTTCAGCGTCTTAAACTCAGTGATTTACATATATCAATTTAACCTTATATATGGTGCCTCCACAGTCATTACCTAATAACTACTTTATTGCTTCCTGACAGGGGCCTCCTTCACTGCGCTGCAGCCATTAAATAACACACTCAGGCTCCAACACCTCTTCCACATCATGGGTCTACTACTGGATCATTCATCAAGCAGTGATAAGAGTTCAGAAAAAAGCTGACAACTAGACCAGGTATGATTTACCTTTCAAAAGAACTTGGGAGAATTTTCACAGAGTGCTTCCAACTCAAACAGATGCATCCAAACCACCTTTTTTATAAACTGACTTCACAAAAAATAGTCTTAACACCATATACTGCCTTTGAGGAAAGGAGATATTTGAAAAGTAGATGCTCAGATGTTTTTCAAGATACCTTCCTGAAGTCACGGATGGCTCTTCAATGCCATTTAGACAATTTTTCATTCTTCAACTTGCAATTCTTTTTACACTCAGTAGTAAAGGCAACTATCCTTCTTATCACTAAAACAGTGACAGCATGTAATAGTTAACACAAAAGTGAAGAATACAAATGTACAAGGCAACTGCTCCCTCAGTGTGGATCAGCAAGAACAAAACTAACAGCAGAACCCAGAGGTTGACCTCATGTTGTTTTGTAACATAAGTACTTTCTACCCAAAGGGCAAAAGTCAAGGAGGGTTTGATTGTGGAGTCAAAATAGTCTTACCACTCTGTTGTTTTAGCCTCCCTTTCTTCCTCCTGATTATTCCACTCAACATAACCTACAGCCTTTAGTGATAAACCTGCTGGCGCACAATTTATAGAGAAACAACACTTGACTGTCTCTCAGCTACTTATCTTTTTAAGCAGTCAACAGAAAAAAAACCCTACTATATATAGTGACTCCTTGGTGTCTAGCCTTCCCCACCACCCTTGTGGTTTTGTATGTGCATTGTACACAAAGGTTTTAAGCAGCACACAGAAGCAGTTCACTTTTGCAAGAGAAGATAACTTTCTTTTTGACAGAGCTGAAGGCAGCTGGTAATGTGTGGTTGATCATGAAAAGTAACCATGAAGGGATGGTAAGATCATGTATTATTGCCTGTACTAAAGAACCCTTAAGTTTATGCCACTAATTAAGAATTGGTATGTACTTGCATATGGTTCAAACAAAGCACAGCTTATTTCTTTGTGAGAATAAATTAGGTCAATAACATTTTTATAACTAAACAAGAGCAGCAAAGGGGAAGCAAAAGATTACTAGGCAACAAAATGACTTTTCTATTGTTATGGATCTGAGATTCATAACATAACTGATGTATGGAGAAAAACAAAACAATAAGAGAATGTTAAAGGGAAAAAAATAGGGATTTACGCATCTTCAAAAATATCTAAGACTGAAATCTATCAATAAAAAAGAATAATAGAGTATTATCAGCCAACTCCAACTGTGGGTTCTGCATGCTCACACGTGGATTTCACAGGAACCCAGGGGAACTTAACCTGATTTTTGTGTAATATGTTAAGTTTGCAGAACTGAAATCTATTAAATCAGTGGTTTGCTTTTTATTCTAATAGGAAAACGGATCATGTTTTACTTAGAAACTTTCATTAGAATACTCTTAGAAGCAACAAATAATATTATTTTACTCTACAGTAAAAAAAAAAGGTTTTGAAGAAAATACTTTTTTCTCACTTTAAACAAGCTTTTAATCAGTAACTCCCCCATGGTTTCAAAACCCGACTTGTTCACAATCTATGGCCTATATACAGTGACTACTGAAGTTGACCATTAAAAAAATAATCAAATTAAGTGCACTTGAGAAAGATGTTGGCCTTCTGAGACCATGCCAAGTGCAAGGTCCTACACCTGAGTAGGAGCAATCCCAGGCACAGCTACAGGTTGAGGAGAGATGAGATTCAGAGCAGCCCTGAGGAGAAGGACTTGAGGGTGTTGGTCGATGAGAAAACAAACATGAGCTGGCAGTGAGTGCTTGCAGCCCAGAAAGCCAACTGTATCCTGGGCTGCATCAAAAGAAGTGTGACCAGCAGGTCGAGGGAGGTGATCCTGCCCCTCTACTCTGCTCTCATGAGACCTCACTTGGAGTATTGTGTATGAAGACAGGATGAGAGAGTTGGGGGTGTTCATCCTGGAGAAGAGAAGGCTGCGTGGAGACCTCATAGCAGCCTTCCAATATCTGAAGGAGGCTGGGGAGGGACTCTTCATTAGGGACTGTACTGAGAGGACAAGCGGTAACGGGTTCAAACTTAAAACAGGGGAAGTTTAGATTGGATATAAGGAGGAAGTTCTTTACTGTGTGGGTGGTGAGGCACTGGAAAGGGTTGCAGAAGGAAGTTGTGAATCCCTGGTGGTGTTCAAGGCCAGGTTGAACAGAGCCTTGAGTGACATGGTTTAGTGGGAGGTGTCCCTGCCCATAGCAGGGGGTTGGAACTAGATGATCTTAAGGTCCTTTCCAACCCTAAGTACTCTACGACTCTATGATCCTGAGAGAATAGAACTGCAAAGGTTTCTGCAACACAGATCTCCTATCTGCTTTTCATAGCTTTCTAACATAGATTAAAGGACAATATGAAACAAGGATAATGCTGCCCTGAAAACAACTGTACAAGAAAGTGCACCTACAGGCAATGGCAATAACTTGACTTGGCTCTTACATCAATGAGCATTCTCGTTTGCTGGCCATATGCAGGTTGCGTAAGAGTGTTACAACTATGAAGAAATAGCCAAGGGACTCATTTATATCTGGTTTTGCAGATGAGACAATTTAATATGAGGATCCATGGGGTGCATAGCTGTAAATCTTTGACTGAAAATTACACATGGAGACAGAAAGCAATGGAATTATTGCAATAGCTTGAGCCTAACAATGAACATCTCAGAGCCCCTACAGCATCAAGTACAGGGTGCCAAAGACATAAATCACTAGCCTGAATGAAAATGAAAAAGAAAATGTTTTATTTGTGTAAAAACATGAGAAAGGGTGACTTAATTAGAGAACAAAACCCTCACTATATTCACTTGATTTATAAGGGGTTTTTATCTATGAGACAACAGTACTTTGCATTACATTTCTCTGCAATAAAGGGCATGAGTTATCCTTCACTACCACAGTGAGCACAATAATACATCAAAGGTTTTAGGAAAGGTACATTTGATGATATTCCTTAGACAGTTCATAAAATAAAACAACACTTATTGTCATTTCATTACTCCCAACCATACAGAAGTATCTCAAAAGGCAGGCAGGCTCACTAGTATCTTAACACAGCTTTATCAGAAAGACACTGCCATGAGTCTCCTACTGCTAAAACAAAAGCATTTTCTGATGTTATGTAGAACACTTTACAGATTTTACAGCACTAACTAATAAACTAGGAATTAGTACACTCATAAAAGATGACCATGCCTTCACAGAACTAAGTGTCTCTGTTCAATTCAGATTCAGAGGTCTTTAAAATTCTTCATGCCTGTGGTCTATGTTCTCCTGTGGTGGGAGAACGTGCAAGTACTCTCAAGCACAGGACGTCTTCAAGACCCAGAACTTAATATTCCTATTTCCCTAAGTCATGTTACCCACATACTTTGCCTGCCCAGCAGCAATAAGGTCAGACTCCTTCCAGCTCTCCTTCCTTAACCATCACCGATCTCATGACCACATTTTAAGGGCAGGTGAGATTAAATAAATCCTTAAGCCAGGCAGCATGCCTAGCTTGCCACATTGCAGGTGAGTGACCCTAGGTGCAGACAGATCTTCTGCATTATTGCTCTTCAGAAACATCTGAATATAATACACAAGGTGGAAATGCATTAGGTGGAATTTAGGTTACCTGTATTTGGTTTGTCATCCAAAAGAGACTTCAGTAATCAAGCCTCTATTGAAGTGATGAAGTCAAGTTTCTCCACAGTGTAATTAAGAAAAGTTTACATAATAAACAGAAGCTTGTAATAACAGCTAGTCCTATTACCTACTATGATTTAGGCAGCATTTGTAACTGAGCAAGGCAGATGTGTGCAGCTACCTTCTCCAGTGCCAGCCTTGAGGACACATCACTTGGAGAAGCAGGAGATAGGAATCAATTCCTTATCAAAAACATGCTGTGCTCCTCTCAGAATCCCAACCTGCCAGGCTGCTGGCAATTTTCATCTCTGAACCTCCCCCTTCAGGTCACGATAGGCATTTTAAAGCACTAAAGATACTTCTAAAGCAGTATCTTGCCAGAAGTATTAAAAGAACACAGTTTTTACTGCTCTCCCCACCATGAAACAGTGATTCAGCTGCAGAATAGTAAGGCTTAGAGCATGCTGACAACATTGTTTTGCATACTGTCCTGGGTTCAGCAACAGCAGTCATTTTTCTCTTTCATAGTAGCTGGTGCGGCACTGTGTTTTTGATTTTTGTACCTACTATAGCAGGGTCAGAGCCTGCTAAATGAATAGCGTGCACTACCACACTATAAACAACCACCAGCAACAGGCCTGTCAGAGTAAATTAACAAAGTATACTTTGGTGCTGCATGACTCCCAATTGCTTCTTAAGCAGTTTCTCTTACTAATTCATGAAATCCAGGTTTCTGCAATGAACTGGATAGCTAAGTGGAGACTGCCGAAATTCTGCTTGACTTGGGCAAAACATTGCGTGGATAGATCCCTCAACAGAAGAACGACTTATCATCTGTCCCTTCCATCCACATCAACCTCTTATGGATAAGCATTCCTCATAACTACCCCAGTTGTGAAGGTATCACACAATCCACACCCATACCTGAACTCTCAGTCCTGTGGACGTGGCAAAAAGCATCTACCAGGGTTGGATGCAGGTACTCTTTGTGAACTTCTCTATTGTACCCTGATGCTGTACAAATCTGTAGGTGGGCCTAATTGGATAGGAGAGTAAAGCTGGGAGAGGGCAGGTTATAACCTCTTATGCACTCCTCTATCTTTATGTTTTAACCATAAGGCATTAATGGATGGACTATACAGGACTTCACTGGCATTTATAAGACCTTTCCCAGAAGTAGCTGGCTGCTACAGCTTGGTCTAGACATGAAGAATTTAAGGAGCTTCCTTGTAACCCCCATGGGAAATGGCCAACTGTGAAAACTGCTGGAATTTCCTGATAACCACAGCATCCTGCCCTCTACTGTAGAATAAACAACGTTGACAGCACTAGTGCACCAGAAGTGCATTTACCAGACTGCTGCAACAACAGGGAACTTCCACCCGCTTTTCATTTTTCCTCATCATGAGTACTGATATGTGTACCATGAGCCATTCCTGCCACACTCTTACACATTCCCACAGTTACACAAGTAAGTACATACAGACAAACAGAGTATATACAGCAAAGCAGGATTACTTCAAAAGCTTAATCTTACAGCCATTCTTACCGTTTCTTTCATTACACATCCTTGAGAAAAATACTACAGTCAGTACCCTCTTCAGCCTGTTTTCACTGAGTAATTACACTGAAGATTTCATGTGCTATATAAATTCAGACATAGGGGAAAATAATACTTAAAGTATATATCTATTTTAGCTCACCTTTACCTCAAGCGATAGGTAGCTATAAAACCAGCTCTATGACTTTTCTTCTTAAATCAGCATAGACACTGGGTTGTACTGCTAGAAAAGACCAAGAGATACATGATAATCCCAAACACACACTTCATACCTGTACACTTTTGGCAATAACAACAACAACAATAATGATAATATCACCTAGATTTTAAAAATCAGAGCCAAGAAATGTATTCTGCATTAATTTTAGCTATATCCCCACCACTACCTCTATGGAAGTCTAAAAGGAAACTTTTAAATATGTGGTGCACATTAATTTTTAAGTGAGGAACAAGATGTCAGGCCATGAACCCAAAAAGAAAACAAATCGGGCCACTTATCCAAAAATAGGCTTACACTGCTTAAGAAGCAAACCCCATAAAATCTCAGGAGGATTTGATCTCCCCATACAATTCCTATCTGATATATTCACAATTTGTCAAAAGCATACTTCAGGACTCCAGGAAACTCCTGCATATCCATCCACCAAGCTTAAATAGCCTGCAAAACAAATGGTGGGGGAGTGGCAACTACCAAAGACAAGTTCAAAGGTAGATCACAAGGGGACAAGCCTCCATGTGAAGGAGGATAAGCTGGCTTCAGCTGCTTGCTGCATCATCAAGCAATATGGGCATATTTCGTATTCATCAGGACTACATCCAGTTCCCCATCATTTGCTTCCTAACTTCAAGAGTCAACTCAAAATTCCAAGCAGCACAGTGACCATCAAATGGACAGTAGCACCAAATGGACACAAATGCTTATAAGTATCACCAGATGCTTTTAGAGGATGAGAGTTGCGGGCCACCAACCTGAAAAAGGGGCCAAACACAAAAAGATGAATAGAGTTGGAAGATGCATGTGAAGTATCTTGGTATGGTCTTCTTGGGAAAGACACAATAGAATACGGAAATCTAACAGCTAACAGAGGCCAAGAGTAAGAGAGAACAGATATATTCAAACCAGGATCATACTTCTGATTGCTTTTAGTCAGCCTAAGCCAGGTAGCTCATTTTGAATCACATTACACTACTGTGGCACTTCTGTGAAGTCCGAATCCAGACAAACAGTGCCAGACACACCGAGTCACTCATGCCTTCTGTGAGGCCGATAAAACATGCTACAGATCCTAGACCTGGCCTGGAAGGAGAAGGTTTATTTGAGTGCTTGAGCCAGTGAAGGTGGCAGGCAGCAAGTGTGTGCTGATGTGTGTGCCATGGGGAGAAGTTGAGTCACTGCTGGCTGTGCCAGCTGGACCCAAACATGAGTTTAATAACCTGGTTCACTGCAGTGATCATGCGTGGTTGCTGTTGCTGGCACAAAATGCTTTTATCTCTAAATGTCACAGGCAGGTTACTGTGGCCTGGTTTTCTTTTCCAGGAGGTGAATAGAAATGTGGAAATTCTAAGCTATAAAACCCCAGAATGAAAGAGAACAGAAAGAAACTAATCTACTTTTGACGTTGTTTGTTGTCGGCATAAACTGGCTCCACGATTCTAGCTCCACATTAGGAAAAGAAAGAAACAAAAATAAGCCTGTTCTCTGTGGTCAAGTTGTAATAGCTGAAATCTTGGAATTATTTTTAGTGCAAGTTTGTTCTGCAAAAGGTTTTCTTGGAATGGGTCAGGGAAATATCAGGCAAGGAAGCAACTTCTTGTCAGACAACCTGAAGAAACACATCCAGACAAGTGAGATGTAACCACCACATTGCTTGCCAGGAAAGTTGCATGTAAATGCCACTGAATATACAAAAGAAATGCACAATCTGTACTGCCTCGTTGTTTGATAAATCCCTTCTCCGGTTGAGGTTGGTCTGGTTTGAACTATATCACACTGCAGGAAAAGAAATGATCTCTAGACAGGTACAAACACTACTTGGACCTTGCTCAGAGCCTTTTAACCTGATGCCAATGTGATACTGGTAATCAACTTTGCGCATTACAGATACGAACAGCAAGGTCAGCAGTAAGATTTTCAGGGAGAACCTTTGGATATTAATGCCCTAGTTGAACACAACATATGCATAGACTTCACTGCTCAAAAAGCTTCCAAAAAGCAAGTTAAAGTCATCCCAAAAAGTTTGTCACCCCCAAAAGTTGGCACCCAGTAGCAGAGAGGCTTTTACAAGGTTCTGGTTTATCTGGTTTGCTGTGTCACAGAAAAAGCCAATGGTAAAGAAAATGAAAGTGAAGGATTATTTTTCATTCCTCAGTCATCAGGTTGCACGTGTCTGCTGACCATTGAACTTGCTGTGAACGCTCCATCGCTGGCGGTGTTCAAAGCTGGGTTGGACATAGCCTTGGGTGACATGGTTTAGTGGGAGATGTCCCTGGCCATAGCAGAGGGGTTGGAACTAGATGATCTTAAGGTCCTTTCCAACCCTAACTATTCTATGATTCCATGATTCTATTTGCAAGGGCAGTGGGGAACAATAATGGCTCTCCAGGAGAAAGGGAAATGGAAAAATTACAGTATCACACATAACCTTCCTCAACATCCTTTTAATGATCAAAGGAAAAAGGATAACCATATTCTCATTGTGGATAATGAAATCTGAGATTCAGGTCACCTTCTTGCCTGGTTGTTGGATGACTTAAGTTAAGGAGCAAGTCCCAGTTTCCCACTTCAAAGATTCATGCCATATTCAAAGATAATTTACCCTTCATTTACCCTCTTTCATCAAAGAAACAGTACAGATACAAAACAGGCTTTTAGAAGTGTGAAGATCATAAATTTGATCATATTTAAAAGGAAAGAACGCTTGTGCATTTTTATAATTTTCCAGCACCTAAATAGGGAAAATGACTCGCTTTGCTCCTGTTCATTCTGGATACAAGTCAGATGTGCCTCTCAACTAATTTGCTGGTGAGGCAAATGGCCTCACTAACGATTGCCAAGCTTTCACAAGGTTGTTTCTAAGCTTTGAACATTGCCAAAAGAGCAAAACTGCATCAATGTACGTCAGGGAGACACTGAGGAATTTCTGTGTTACAATATTGAAGTTCTAATCTCTGGAGCTCAGATTCAGTCAGGTCTTGTTTCTTTGTGATAAAAGCTATTTCCTCAAAAATATAACAGAAGTGCAACTTTACACAGACAACCAACAAGTGTAACAAGATAAATGGTTAGGGCCATTCATAATGTCACTGCCAGACTAGACAGGCATACAAAATACTATGCTGTGTCTCACAAGGCTCATTACATAAAGCCATGCAGAAAACGAAACAGGATTGAGTCAGCGTTTTCTGCCAGGAAAAACATTATACGGCTTACCAGCTACTGAGGACAGGAAACTGTGAATTCAAAGAAAAAGTAAAAATGATGTGATTCAGGATCTAAATCCCTCCTCAAAGAGAACTGGAGTGGGATGGAGTCAAGTGGTTCAGCCAGCCCACAGCAGGACGCATTAGCAGGATTACTGGAGAAGTCTTATGCCAGTTCTATACCTCAAAGTAGGAAATCATAGGATCATGGAATGGTTGGGTTTGGAAGTAGACCTTAAAGCTCATCCAGTTCCAACCCTCTGCCATGGGCAGGGACACCTTCTACTACACCAGGTTGCTTCAAGCCCAGTTCAACCTGGCCTTGAACACTGCCAGGGATGGGGCAGCCACAGCATCTCTGGGCAACCTGTGCCAGTGCCTCACAATACAAGTAAGTTTATGGGCCTGCCTTGGTGCCTTCTTGGACAGCACATCAAACCTTTTAGTGACCTTCTAATTTCACTTTCATAGATTTATTTGTATATCAAAACTTTAGGCTGTGATTTCGTTTGTAGTATTATGATAATCCATATTAAATCAAATGATGTTACTTTATACAAAGGTTTAGTCTATATAGAGGGCAGTAAATTTTCACCGCACCAGATAGTGTGGGTACTTGGGTGCTGCATTTTAAACATAGAGGCCAACTGTAATTACAGCTTGAACACAGACACACAAATTTTGGCTTGAACCAGACATGATGAACAGAAACATGATGAAAAAACCAAGTCAAACATGCTTTTTAATTATTTGCACAATAAAAGTGCACTAACATAATTACCCTTGTAGAAGCAATTCATTTTCTCCAGTTCTACAGATGACGTGAGGTCTAACCTTCATATTAGCTCCAAAATAAACATACGTCTAACCAAATTCCTTTGGATTTCCCTGATTAGCAAACACTGGTCCAATGACAGAACTATGATTCTATGATTCTATGCTTAGATACTGGTAGCCTGATACTGAGTTCACTTTTTTAGAGACTCTGGAAAGCAGTTTACCATATGTCTTGAAATATGGCAGTGGATGGCATTTTTTCATCCCTAAGTGACAATCCAAAGCAGCATACGGATGTCATGAGTAATATAAATAGAAATTATAGCCCTTATTTACCTCAGAAAATAAAAAAAAAGGCAGATACATAGGTCATTAACAGCCTTCTCTTGGTATTTAAATAACAAAAATAGATAATTTGCTATATATTCCAATGTAGAAGCTGATTTACTCAATAGTAGGGAATAATACCCATAGTAGTAGAGCAAAAATGGCTGATGAAGCACCAAAAGCAGAGTTAGGCTTTGAAGATTCATGAAAACTGCAGACTGGGAATCTAAAATGTTAGAGCTAATTGCAAAGATTTTTAAACCAGGCTCTTGACTCTTATTTTTTTACACAAGGCCAAAGAGGGTCACATAGGGCAGCATCACATCATTTTATTCTGAAATATTATTAATCATTCAGGATCTTTCTCTTCCTTTGAACTTGAAGTCAGAGCCATCAGTAAGATGCAACATTTGATAAAACTCAGCTTTTCACAGTCAGGGCAGTGATTCAGGTCACCTGAAGTTTCTCCAGCATGTCCCTATAACAGAATTTAACTGCCCAATAAAAATATCATGGTGTAACAAGTAAAGTGTGAGAATCAAGGTAGGGCAATACTCTATTTTAGTCCCTGATTCCTCTTCAACCTTATTCAATTCATGTAATGTGTCTGCTTTGGTTTCCTCCTATGTAGATACAGTTAATTATCATTACCTGCCTCACAGTGGTGCTCTGCTGACCACTGAACCAACAGCATGCTCATGCTCATGCTCATGCTCAGATCTGCAGAAGACCCTTGCAAACAGGTGCAACTATTCCCTTCCAAGTCCCTTGCACTCCTAATTTACACAGCTGCCTTTTGCAAAACTGCTGAATTTTGGTAAAGCCATTCTGCGTCTAGGAGGTAGCATCATTCCTGCAAGAGGAAGTAGGGCAGGGAAACAAGCAACTACGTATCACAGAAAATAAATTGGAGCTAGGATTTACCAAGTGTTTTCCTTAATAAATCTATGCATCTTTTCTGTAGCATAAATAAAGGCTACAGTTAAAAGAAGGCAGAAAATACGTCAAATACTCCTCCAAAAAAAAAAACAAAAAAACCAGTATCAATAGAATATAGCCTGTTCTGGATAATTACACAAAGCAGTGGAGATCACAGAATGGATGGGCCATATGCACTTGGCAGAGGTCCTTAAACAATGATAGTTAGACTTTTAGGGCCTATTTTTTTTCCCCTCCCCTTCCAAATTTCATAAGTGGCCCCAACTCTTGGGTGATCAATTTGTGCAACTGGAAGTATTTTTCATCCAAGAATTCAGAAATAAATAGCTGCATGTCCTTCCATCATTCAAAGGGCTCTAAAAGATACAGGAAATGTGTGACTGCCAGTTCAGTGACTTCTGCAGCTATCACTATGTGAAAAGCAGTTGTGGGACACCCAGTTTTAGGTTCTCTTCTGCATAATCAATAACCTTTTCTTCGTGCATCCCTCAAACCTTTTTTCTACCAGGAGGCTCAGCATTCGAGCAGTACTACCTGAGCAGATGAAAGGACTAAAACAGACAGCAAAAATGGGGAAAACACAACTGGGATTCAGATGCCTTGGGTAGCTTTCAAAATCACAGGAAGCCACAACATGAAACTCTTCTTTCCAAGGAAAATGCAACTTTTTACATTTCTTCACTGCTTTAAATGTACTTTCTATCTACCACAGCAGCAACTTCTCAACCCTGCTAAAACACTGATTTTTCAATTTAAAACCTTAGTAGCAAATGTGAGTTTAAAGAGTTTGTATGGAATCTTTACTCTTGACTGATGACATGATATCCACAAGACATACTGTATAGTGTGCAAAAGGCAGAAGAAAATAGCAACATAAAAAAGACAATAAATAAATGCTACTTTATTATTTATCTCCTGCTGATTAATTCTGACAATTAGCACCATTTCTATCCCCATGGGCCTAATATTTTCAGAGTATTAAAGTGAACAAGTTGCATGACACTTTTCTATTTATTAGAATATAATGACCCATGGATTTCATTCTGGAAGAGGAATGTCATCAAAAGTTATCAAGATTTGACTAAGGCTTCTTGATCACAAACACAGCCCTCTGACCTTTCTTCTTCCTGTACTTGCAAGAAAGTTATTCCATCCAAAACATTTCTTGAAAATGCTCACATTTCCTAAGGACTTTGTGTTTCTTTGCCAACTGTAAAGGTAGCAGGCGCAGTGTTATTGATACACCTACTTGAAATTCCCATGCAATCGCATTGCATACAAACAGTAGAATGTTAGTAAATGATTTCTCTGCCCATTAACAAAGTTTTTCCCTGCATATCATGAGATAAACCTGCTTAGACATATATTTCTGTAAATTATGTAGAAAATTACCTTACTTCCAGTATCTCCATGCTAGCAGCTGAATGAATATGCAGAGATGTTGCCATTCTCTTTAGTGATATGATATTCCACCGGATTAATTTCCACTATAGCCTCACTACTGAAAATGAAGCTTACACTAGTAATCACTGTTGATGCTATATTAGATATATTTAGCACAACATTTTGCTAAATCATCAAGGCAATGAGCAAATATTAAGAAAAGAATGAACAGTTAGAAAATGAAAACAAACCAAACCATGGTCCAGTGAACTCTAGCTCTGCTTTAAACACATTAGCAAATACATACCTCAGTTCCTCATTTCTCCCACATTTCATACAGGACTATTAACCCCTTCCCTTTGGTTGGGAGTGGGAGTTCAGTGCGCTGATAAGACATGCTCAAAACCAGACAGCCTTCAATGGGTTAACTTCTGTTCCACAAAGGTGAAGACTTTGCTGACCCAGTGCGAGTCAGCTTGAATAAAATTCAATTCTGCTGTAGTCAACAGGAAAGTAGGAAGGAAAATAGGATTTAACAAACAAAGCATAAAAAGTCCGCAGCAGGAAATCATTATTTGGGCAATTGTTCACTTTGTTAGGAGACTGGACTGTATTAATATCTATCAGGGCATACTGCTGTGTCTGTGGTTTCTCTTTAGCGAGACGTCTGGTCTAATTAGGTACAAAGTGGTGGTACAGGCAAGTGAAATCTGCAATTGTGTGAGGAATACAGAATACATATGTCATTGATGTATAATCTGGCACCGGGTTATTCTGCTTAAAGTTAGAGTGGTTGACTAAAATTAAATCAATACTGAAGGAAGCTCATAATGTCAATAGAAGTGGTTTACAGAAATAGTTTCACTGATCATTACAGCTGCTATGGATTAGGCGTGTTAAATGGTTCAGTTCAAGTTAACATTTTTAGTATAGATAGACAAAAAACTGCAGCCACAGTATTCTGCCTGTATGTTCGCAGTTAAAAGCATTCTAGGAACACACATAACATTGTTCCAAGTTATCATTTTACAATTATCAAATTCAGTCATGCTTCTCACCACAAGAAGTTTGAATTAAAATACATTAAAATATAGCATTAAAATACATATTTGTGTGCAAGTATATTTGACACTGCAGTTAAGAAACTGATTTGTAGACAAAAATCCTGTGAACTGCTGGGGAAAGTCTGACATTCTATAGGGTTTTACAGATCATAGAGCCTTACTCATTCAGTGATCTTAATCATTGTATTATGAAACATAAAAAGCTATCAATAAAAGCAGTGAACAAGGTAACACCAGCAATGTTTGTACTGGGAAAGTTCCTTAGCTTTCCTAAGCATGAAAGCTGCTATAAATCAGTTTCTTTAGTATACCCTGAAGGTTCTGGATACAAAGCAGAGCCACCGGCAGAACACTTGCCTCACGATCAAGCTGTATTTTAGCTCCTCTTTTACCAAGTAAAGGGAAACACTTCGCTGGCTGCCTGCCTTACTCAAGCTTCTTTGAAGCTACCTTAAAAGCTACACCCAGCCTCTGAGAAATGAACCTTCGGTTACAGACTGCAGTCAGCGAGGTAAGAAAAGGCTTGTAATGCACTCAGCCAAGCTTTTTATCAGACTCAAACAATTTAGATCAATAGGAAGGCAGGAGAGTGATGCCAGTTTACATGGGTTGTGAATGCCATTCAGTGGTTTGTATTGGAGAGAGATTTTGATTTACTTGGTTTAGGATGGGAGTGCGGCCCTGCCAAACACTAATTCTCAATACTGCAGAGACTTAAATGGGACACATGCTGACTATATCACTTTGACATATTCATTTGTCATCTTTCATGGAATTTGAGGGATTCATTAGGGCCACTTTCTTTAACTATTAACATTTTAACGAGTTTACTGGGCATCAGCTACTCAGAAGAACTAGAAACAGTCAAAACCCACAGCCAGCTATTGCAACATGCATCACATGCATTTGGTTTCACTCCTGACTCAGCAACTCCCCTTTCCCAACCTTGCTATTTCAGAAAATGGGGTATTTTTAATATCTGACACATGGCAGGACTCTCATTTGCCAGCTTTCCCAGTTTTGACCAGCTTTGACCACTTTGAAGGTCTGAGGTCAAACCCAGTGTCTGGCAACATGTCTAATGCTCTCTACAACAATCTTGTGCTGAAGAGTAGAAAACTGGTGCAAGGTTCCATGTAGCAGTTAAGCCCCACACAAACCTGTTTGGGAATAAGCTGACGAGAGCCCTGTGTAGGTTATCTGTGCTCCTCTGCTTATCATCTCTCAGCTAGCCCTAGATTTGAAAAGTCTCAACCAAAGTGGCATCATGCTTTACATTTAGAAACAGAATCTTGGACTGGTTTGGGTTCAAAGGGACCTTAAAACTCATCCAGTTCCAGCCCCCAGTTAGAGGCAGGAACACCTTCCACGATAGCAGGTTGTGCCAAGCCCTGTCCAACCTGGCCTTGAACACTGCCAGGGATGGGGCAGCTACATATACACAGAACTGGTGGCCTCATTTGCCTCCATAACTAATACAGAGGAGGTGCACTGATGTGCCTGTTCACCCTCCTCAGCTACTTCTTACTTACTACTTACGAATGCCTCAGCATGCTGCAGGGCTCGAATACCCCTGTGGATTTGCTAATCTATATTTCACAGTAGTGCAGGAGTTTCCAAACTTTTATACAGATTACTCAGAGATAAGGTGTATTTTAGAAATGCCAGATATCCTGCACATACAGAACAATGATGTTTTATTAGTACTTTTGCTAGTCAAGAAAAAACTTATCTGACACAGGTGTTAAAATCCACAACTTCTCATATTCAGTTATCTCCTCTAGCTTACAATATTTGTGGTCCAATCCTGCATCAGCTATAAGCATTCTGTTAAAAGTACGGAAACCATTCTCATAGGCCCCCACAAGAGTTCTTTCTCCCTTTGGAAGAAATGGAATTTTCCATGTACAAAGCTCATGCAGTATACTCAGTTTCCTATATTCACAGTATAGAAAACTCTCTTCCTGCACTAACACTATGAAATTTAATCCTTCCCTCCTTCTGTCTTTTAGAAAGCAAGAACCATCTCCCTTATCTTCACACATCTCAGCCATTGTTTCCTCATGTCACATTTTTCATTGGAAGTCTTACGAATATAAAACCGCTTTCAGACTAAAATACCCAAACCCCATAAGCCCCTACCAAGCCTGCACTAACAAAGCTTCCCTTATTTGGTGTCATCTTTATCTTATCTTAATCTTCATCCTCAATCAACATAAGATATTTGATCAAAATAAATGCCTTAAATCTTCTTGTAGGCAAAAAAAATCATTGCAATGCCTGAATCCTGTTATATACAAAAAGCAATGTAGCGGTTACTTCATTTGTTAGGAAGAGGTTAACATCTCTCTGTGGGCTCTTTATAGAGCTCCAACAGTTACAAAATGTCTTTGTGTAATCTATCAGCATTCCTAAATTTTTGTGGAACTGAGGAGGGAGGAGGGAATCGATATTAAAAATCAGGGTGCTGGAGCCTGTACATGAAGTACAGTTTTGTTCCTACCACAAAGCGAGGTGGTTTTGATCTTTCTGAACTTCTCAATCATGCGTGACCAAAGAATTCTCCGCAATGAATTACGTTTGCCTTCTATGTTAATGAAAAGCCAACATGCATAATTTATAGAAGCTAGGAACCAAACATTAAAATAAAAAGTCATAAAAAGCCATAGGAGTCTCTAATGGGAGAGTCCTCACCATGTAAATGGAACTGTTACACAATATTTTTCTGTCAGATTTATTAGGTTTTATGAATATGTTTGACTTTGCAATGCTGTTTTCACAAAAATTCCAAGGAGCAAAAACATTAAAACCCAGTAGAAATCAAACAAACGAATGGTCACAAGAAAAACAAGAAGTCTGTAGAAGACTCCATTTTCTTCTGAAGCCAGTATTAAGCTTACATCTCAACCATAAGTATCTTAAATATAATGTCCTTCTTTCACAAAGATGGATCCCCATATTTTGCTTTCTTTTTAGCTTTTATGCTGCTACTCCTCAGTACAATGACTTCCTGTAAGGAGTGATGCTCCACCAAAATAACCATCATCCTCTTTCTATAGTGACAGAGGAAGGCTTCTTCCAGAGGCAGGAATTGAAGAAACAGTATCTTATATATGTATATGACATAAGACATATATATATATAAATAATGTAAGGTGTCAATCCTGAGCCACAAGCATCACCAAGGAGCACTTCCACTAGTTTATACAGCTTCCAAGTATATCTAGCTATGCATGTTTTGTAGCATCATGTCATCACTGTTGCTCTATCTCCATGCCATTTATGGGCTCATCTTCTATGCAGAATTAATTAAGCAATTAACCTGAAGTTGCTCCTACCCTGAGTCACATCTACCCACAAGATCTTTCATATGACAGTGCAACTTGCTTGAGATGTATTAACACAGATCTCCAGATAAAACAATTACTGTATACATCTTGTCCTGGGTTCAGCAGTAGCAGTTATTTTTTTCTCATTCTTAGAAGCTGGTGCAGTGTTGTGTTTTTGACTTTCAGTCTGAGAACAGCGCCGATAACAACAATGGTTTTAGTTATGGCTCAGTAATGTTTACTCTGACCAAGGATTTTCTGAGTCTCATGCTCTGCCAGGGAGGAGGGGAAGCAGGGAGGAAGGAGAGACAGGACACCTGACCCAAACTAGCCAAAGAGGTATTCCATACCACAGCATGTCATGCCCACTATATAAACTGGGGGCAGTTACCCAGAAGGGTTAGATCACTGCTCGGTTGGGCTGGGTGTTGTTCAGTGGGTGGTGAGCAGTTGCATTCTCTTCCCCTGTTATTTCCCTTATCATTATTATTATTGGTAGTAGCAGCAGCAGTTTGTGTTACACCTTAGTTAGTGGACTGCTCTTATCTCAACCCGTGGGAGTTAACTTCTTTTAATTCTCCTCCCCATTCCTCCAGGAGCAGGGGAAGGAAGAGGGGGGGGAGTGAGCTAATGGTTGTGTGGGTCTGGATTGCCGGCTGGGCTTAAACCACAACAATCTTAAGTATTAATTTCCCAACGTGCCTCAGTAAAGGTCAAGTTAATACAGGCACAAAAACTTGAGCAAATGGTGCATGTAATATTCACACTTACCTCACTAGACCACTGAAAATACTTAACTTGCAACAAAATAGTTTTTAATATAAGAAAAAGGATGTTGACAGAATAGAAATCTTAGATCTTAACAAAAATATTCAATTGATAATGTGAACTATCAATAACAACCTTATTCTGTGCTAATGCAAATTACTGGCAACATTTATGAGGGAGGTTAAATAACATTAGACTGCTTAGGTGCTACTTGTGTAAGCAGGGGGATGAAAGAGTTTCTACTTTGAAAATAGTTAAAGAGCTGGATCTCATTCCCAAGGAAAGCCTAATCAGGCCAAAGAGTTTGAGAAGTGAGCTGGTTACACATCACAAACATCACTTGCCTACAATAAAAATTGAATTGCCAGTGCAGTTGGGAAAGAGCAGCTCTTTTTAACAATCCAATTCCCTGCTTCTTAAAACCGGTAATCGAGAAATTTGTCCTAGCCATTTATTATTGCAATATTCTTTATGAACTGCAAAAAAAAGTATTGATTTGGAGAGGCGCTGTTATGAAATCCATTGCTAAGTTTAATAAGGTAACTCTTCAGATCCTACATTGCTTGTAGCAGTAATTATGGACTACAAATCCAGAAACAACCTTGTGTTCATCTTCTAGGTAACCAACTACCCCTTGGCATTTCCTGGGGTAGGTCTGTCCAGAGGTTACTAAGAAAATAAGCTAGGAGAAGAAATGTGTACTCCTTCTTCTGATAGCAGTTGTCTTTTCCTAAGCATAGTTTTTATGTTATTATTCTTCTTTATCAACATTTTAACATAAAAACATACTTCTCAAGGTCAGTCATAATAAATTCATCACCTTAGTTCCAAGCAACATTCATGCAAAGACCTGTTCCACAGGTTGTCAAAAATAGACTAATTTGCTTAAACAACTGAAAGGAAGCACTGACAAGATATGACAAGACAAATATTATAAAACAGATCGGTGGAGTTGTTTGTTTTTTTTTTTTCATTTACAGATTTAAGTTTTATAGGGAAAATTACTTGAATAAAGAAAACCCAAAACCCATGAAAGAATTATTGTCAAGCATTTACTTCCTGTGCAGCATCTGACAGTTAAAACCATTAACTGCTTCAAAGTGTTAGTTTGGCTGCCATTATTACAAAGATTAAGTCTTCAGACACCTGAAAGCCTCAATAGCTCCATAAAAAAAGTATAAGCAACTTCATGTGTCTTCCCACATTTCATGACACTAACTCCATCATGATTAAAAGATCAGAAATGGGAGAATAATTATCACAAGTCAAAATCTTCATTTTAGATGTAATTATATTCAGTGTCACTGGTCTAAGGATCCTGATTACTTCAATCACTGTACCAGTGGACATCATGAAAAAATCTGTGCAGAATTTGACAGGCTTTTTTGACATTCCTGTCATGTTTAATTACATTTCGCTCAGATTTCTATGGGAAGATGCAAATTTGAAACTGACTTCTACTCATGCCTTCAGTCTTGTTTACAACACCCAGAGTTATTAGATCTCTCCAGAAATTTTAGGCCTTAACTATTATTATTAAATTTCACATAACTTTGCATTAGGACCTTGGGCATTAAATAACATCTTGACAGCCTCAAAGGCCAAAAATTAAAATATCTTTACATGCTTTGATTAAGTTTCTCTAATACATGGCTGACATACCATGGCAATATGCTGTGAAGGAATCAGAACCACTACCACTGCTGTGGCTGATTTTCCTTTTATTTTGGAATACACAGTTCAACAGGCAATGAAGTAATTGCAAGGGCTCTGTAGCAGCTACTCGAGCAACCTACTGAATTGTCAGAAAACAAGATCTTTACTATTTGGAATGAATTTATAAAACCCCATAGTAAATAAAGAGATTTTTCTCTATCCTACATGAAAATTTGCAATAGGACAGTTCATTAATATTATGCAAATGCAACCTCCAATACAAGTTAAGCATAGATCCAACTCATCAATCATGCTTTACCTTGCCAGAAGCAAAAAAAAAAAAAAAAAACAAAAAACTATTCATTATAGAATCATAGAATAGTTTGGCTTGGAAGAGACCTTAAAGCTCATCCAGTTCCAGATCCCTGCCATAGGTAGGGACACTCCCCACTAGACCATGTTACTCCAAGCCCCATTCTACCTGGCCTTGAACACTGCCAGGGATGGGACAGCCACAGGTTCTCTGGGTACCTTCTGCCAACACCTCAGCACTCTCACAGGGAACAATTTCTTCCTAATGTCTAATATTATCTCCCCTCTGTCAGGTTAAGGCCATTCCCCTTTGTCCTGTCACTACAAGCCCTTGCCAGAAGTCCCTCTCCAGATTTCTTGTAGGCCCCTTTAGGTACTGAAAGGCAACAATAAGGTCTACCCAGAGCCTCTTCTTCTCCAGGCTGAACAAGCCCAACTCTTAATTTGCAAACTTATGTATCTTCAAAGAAGTTTCCTTGGCCAAATATTCCCCAACACCCCTGTTCCATGGTTAGAAACAAGTGAAGCTCAAGAACTGAAAAAGCAAAACTGGGAAACCAGTAATAAAAGCAAAGAAGACACCACAGGATGTGACTTCTGAATAGAAACTTGAAATAACAAAAGGACCAGAGATTCACATAAGAAATGACCATGCAACCAAAACCAATGCTCTTAGCAAGGCATGTGTCAGATGGGGCTAAATGTAGAAAAACTGTCGAAACTTCTGGTTCTTGGACTTCATCCTCTGTTTCCTACTTGCTGTAGCAATAGCCAGCTGAACAGAATCACTAGCCATGCTAATGCAAGTGTCTCTGATTACAAAGCATCCATGAAGTCAGAAAAAACTCAAATGTCCAGAATTCATCTTCTGAAAGCATTTTAAATGACAATGCATTTTCCACAGCTGATAAGAATATGACGTAATAGAATATGCACTTCATGGTGTGATGTGATCCAGTAAGAAGGTCATGCCAAACATTCCATATTTCATTATTTTCTCATGTGTGCAGGCTTTTTACATTAGAACAATTCAACTGTTATTGTACCATATTTTCCACTGCTCAGATTCCTAAAGTATAACGTGATTTTTGAAAGAGAAATTGAAAGTAATAAGAGCTTGAAAACAAAATTAAGCTGGTGCCTTTGTAAACTCTTTCCAAACTTTAAGTCACCTTGCAGCATGCAACCAGTTCGTAGCACAATCAAGTTTAAAGTAATTGATCATTTGCAAAACCATGCTAAAATATTTACTTGCTTTTCCAATATAAATGAGAATTTATTGCACACACTGTTAATTTGTATTTTGTTTTCAAATGTTTGCAACTGAGAAAAAAGGCCCACCAGAACAGCCCTCAAAATCAATCACCTGAATGCATTTTGCACAGAAAGCTTCCTCAGTACCATTGCGAAACAACTGAACATCAAGGTTCTAGAAACAACCTTCCTTCAAAGAGAATTTTAATTTAGCTTTCTAATTTTATCTTCAGCTTTTGTTCAAGATTCAGCAGCAACTTCAAAAGATCACAAGAGCAGACAGATTGTCATAGCCATATGCACATTGTGTAAGCTCCTAAACATATTGCAGTCAAAGAGAAAGTACTCCAACCTACTTCAGGGGAGGAAGTTTTCAGCCCCAGTATTAAGTATTATTCCACAAGCATGGGGCTTGGAGTAACCTGGTCTAGTGAAAGGTGTCTCTGTCTGTGGCAAGGGCTGGAACTGGATGAACTTTAAGGTCTCTTCCAACCCAAAGTAGTCTGTGATTCTGTGATCTATGAAAACACATAATTCTTACACACTAGATTACTTAGAATTAATCACATTGTTCTCTGAGGACATTCATATCGTTCTATGATTCTACAAATTCTGATCCTGACATTGGTTAGCTACAAACTCAGTACACCTCCACTCCTTCAAATGTAAAATGGACGCGCCATAACTTACCCACCACTATATATCTTTATCCTGCTTAGATGAAAGGCATTTTGCAATATAAGTGCAAAGTCTTGTTATTTATTAAAGGAGGCTTCTACTATAGCCCCCCACTTAA
Source organism: Forpus xanthops (assembly GCA_032466535.1). NCBI lineage: Eukaryota > Metazoa > Chordata > Aves > Psittaciformes > Psittacidae > Forpus > Forpus xanthops. The sequence continues at coordinate 27,087 of JASSUY010045813.1, forward strand.
TGTTGTTAGGGTCACCCTCTACTTTTAAATCCAGCAAGACAATTATTGATTAAATGACCACATTGCCTCTGTCAGAAATATAAAAGCAATATAAACATGCCTGTGCCTGACAAATCAGCCATCTTAAGCAATGACTTATGTAATTTTATCTAGTTATCCTAATGTATCCCCACTTTATTATTTCTACCAGTCTTAAGTGGATATACTCACATTAGGCAATCTTAGTTCCTGTGGGTGGTACGCTGGCGCTAGTGCTGAGGTGCTTTCAGCTTTAGTTTACGAGCTACTCAGAGCTACATATCACTTCTCTCTTCCTCACATTTACATCTTTCAACTCATTGCAAACACAAGTTCAAATTCCCAACCAACAGGTAGGACTAAGAAGTACAGTGTTGCCTTCACCTACAAATTACTTCTATTAGCAACCCTATTAAACTTCATATACACTATCCAGGACAATATTAGCCAATTCAAAGAGAATTTACATTGACTTTGGTGACACCATATCATGATGTGTCACTGGGATTACTGTAGTTCTTAATACTGAATTGAACCAATACCTACCTACAGATAGCAAGGACTGCAAAGATACAATCATAGAATCATAGAATAGTTAGGGTTGGAAAGGACCTTAAGATCATCTAGTTCCAACTCCTCTGTCATGGGAAGGGACACCTCCCACCAATATCATCCAAGGCTATGTCCAACCCAGCCTTGAACACCGCCAGCGATGGAGCATTCACAACTTCCCCGGGCAACCCATTCCAGTGACTCACCACCCTTACAGTAAAAAATTTCTTCCTCAGATCCAATCTAAACTTTCCTTGTTCAAGTTTGAACCCGTTACCCCTTGTCCCCTCACTACAGTCCCT
>JASSUY010045814.1:0-17532 GCA_032466535.1 Forpus xanthops
TTCAAACTTAAACGGGGGAAGTTTAGATGGGATGTGAGGAAGAAATTCTTTGCTGTGTGGGTGGTGAGGCACTGGAATGGGTTGCCCAGGGAAGTTGTGAATGCTCCATCGGTGGTGGTGTTCAAGGCTGTGTTGGACATAGCCTTGGGTGACATGGTTTAGTGGTGGGTGTCCCTGGCCCTGGCAGATGGTTGGAACTAGATGATCTTAAGTCCTTTCCAACCCTAGCTGTTTTATAATTCTATGAAATGACAGCTTTATTTGATGGAGTATGAAGGGAATTTGGAAGCGTAGCACTAAGGTGAGAGGAAGTTGTGCCAAACTAAGTAATCTGGTCTAAGCAGCTTCACAGATACCTTACTGACCACTTAATAAATTTGACAGATTTAAAAACAAAGTCATGGCTTGGTTGCTGCTAATTTTGTATTTGAAAAGGCAGCTAAATCAAGGATTGACCTGAGTTACTTTTCTTTCATATCCTGTTCATGCTTGGGGTTCAGAAGTGGGGAGGAAGGGCAGAAAGGTGCAAGAGAACTGTGACCTGAGAGCAGGTTTATGGAAATAAACTAGTTTCAATTGTACATTTATTGGCAGCAGTAAAAATAGTCATCACTTCCTCTTGTCAGAACTATAAACAGACATGATGTGAAGACAAAGGCTGCAGATAATATTCAGTAAGCGCCTTTGTTTACATAGCTGCTTTTTTGAGTGTGAACAGACATTAAGTGACCAGTCTAATAGTGTTTTCTTTCAGAAACATTATGGTAGAGCTGGCCTCATCCAGATCCAGCAAATAGTGAACAGAGAAATGTCAGAAAATCATTTTGCTCTTCTTTGACAACATTAACAAACAAAGTGTGTCCAAAGCTAATTTGGTATGTGAGCAAATGCCTTCCTTTGCTTTCCTGCACTTCCACTGGAGTTATACCAGAGTCATGGGCCTCTCCCATTCCTGTGACTTGCTAAAAAATCATTCCTACAGCTCCATGGAGGTTTGCTGCATTTGTTAACAGGATGAGAAAGCAGAAGAATGCTGGCGCTTACGCTGGAGAACTTCCTCAGGTGGAGATCTCTGATATCCACAGTGGTTAGTCATCTTTGCTCCTTCTGGTCACTCTCATTATAAACTATTGTTCCCTCTGCTTTATTTCTGTACCAGGATCCTTTGTGTCTCCTATCTGTCTAAGCTGGTCCCCAGTTGATTGTTGTTCCTGGTCTCAAATGTACCAGGCAGCTACCAATACCGATTCTGGAAGCTAATTCTACATCTAGGCTGGCAGCTGTCATTATGCTAGTAGGTCGATAAAGTGTTTGCTGCTATAGCAAGTCTGATGAAAAATGAATCTATACTTACATTTGAAGCAAATGATCTTCCCTGATTAGTGAGGTATTAGATAGCTGAAGTGGGGCAATGAGGGTGGTAATGCAGGCTGCAGTTTACTGGGAGTCTGCACCAGTGTTAGAGCTAAAATGATTAATAAGATGAGCCAGCTCTAACTGCTTTTGCAAGAAAAGCGATAGATTTGCCACAAGGCATTGATGACAAAGTGGCTGGTATATCCAGTTGACTAGTGATGAGGCTGGTATGACAGGAAGAGGCATGCTCTTAAATTCTCATGAGGAAAGCAGAAAATCTAGGACTGTATTCTCTTCTATACTTAGTTCCTAGGTTTAATAGTTCTTTTTGCCTGATGTTCATCTCTTCTCAACTTAGTTGCTTATTTTAAGAGTTCTTTTTGCCAGTTGTTCATCTCCCTCTGCTGCCACTAAGAGGCCATTTTCATTTCATAGATGACTATTCTTTTCCTCACCTCTTCTCATAATTTCATCATTCCTCACTATGATATTACAGCCTCTCTCTCTGCCTGTTCTTGTTCGAATTCTCCTTTCCTCAGTAAATGGTAAGAATTTTATACTTATGTCTCACCAGCACCTTAAAAATTATGTTAATATCTGTCTGTCATGGAAGTTTCTTACTTGGTAAGTCCTAGAAGGCTTGTTTTTAAGCACCAAAGTGAAGAGAAACCAACAGTCAGCCTATATAAGCAAGAGGAAAGCTGTGTTCGGAATATTTCAAGCAGAAAACCCCAATGAACTATAATTATGAATATGTTTGTGGAACTAAAGAGGCAAATACAAAAGCAATATGTTTGAAATTGTTCTACTGCAAAACTAGTGAAGCACATTATTATCAATTAAGAATATCCCATTGTATCAATTACCGGTTAAAATGGTGTTCGCAGCATTTAAGTATAAACTTGAGAAAGTTTTCTTCTTGCATAATTTAAGTGCTGAGTGAATCCCATGTTCTCATTTTTCTAGGTTTGTCAGTTGGCTGTATCCAGAAACATGATCAAAAGGTATATGATTGAAATTTACAAACCACAGAAGCAACAGATTAAGTGTTGAACTGTTAACCAAATACTGCAGTGCAAGAACTAGAGAACACTTGAAGCAGTTAGTAAGAAATCAACATAAACTAGACAAAAATGGGCAGTGAGCTTCTGGAATTTGCTACTTCAGGAGGCTGCAGAGGCAGACCCTATGAGGAAGATCAAAAGGACAAATTTGTGGACATTAGGACAATAACTAGGTGCTAAAAATGCCATACAGTCTAATATACCTAGAATAACAGTTTTGGATACTAGCACAGTACAAAAGGAATTACTTCAGGAAGCAGCCTTCCCAATAGCTCTCCCAAAACATATCTCCGGCTGCTACTCAGTACTCTGATGTGTTGGTCTGGCATTAGGGCATTTTCTAATGTCCTTGTGTTCTCCACCTTGTTCTTTCTTTCCTAGATTCTGTGCCCTGTGGTAAGTAAACTGAATATCTTGTCTTGATAATCAGGTATACCTGTCATATTGTACTTAGGAGGCCTTGCTTGGCCATATTTCACACACATTATTTGTTCCCACTGGTGGTTTATCATTTTCATCAGCTTTAAATTAGTTTTCTTCAGGGTTTTGTGTGAAACCAGACTCTCTGCTAAATACCTGCTCTCATTTCCTTGTACTTCTTGAGTTGTTCATACCCACTTAGTAAGTCCTTTCTTATCTATTCGTTCACCTTCATTGCAAGTGTACTTTCAAGGCTTCTCATGAGGTGTTCCTCTATTTCTGTGAACTGGCAGTTGGTGCAGCTTCACAGGCTCTGGTTGAAGAGCAGTAGGTTATGCTGGTGCAGGGAGGTATGAGGATTTCTGATTAGGTACAACAGACTGTACCGCATTCCTTGCTCTAGGGCTAATGCCATCCTCATCAGACCAATGCTTATATTCATATTAATGTTCTGTGGCATTCAGTGTTTCTCCCTCCATTCAAATTTTCATCTCATTCCAGCTTGATCAAATGAGAACTGCAGCAGCTAAGTCATATTAGAAAAAATTAGGCCATCAATCCATTATTAAGCTGGAAAGTATTTGATATTCTGTGTCTGCCCTTGGGATATCTCAGAACATTCCATGGTTTATCTGTCCTGAGTATGAGAGGGCTGGGGTTTAGGTACTAAAAGGTGCATGCAGATAATGAGAAAGCTTGGGCTTTCTAAAGCATTTGGTTTCCAGCCTTTCAATTAGCTAGAGCCAAGGCCTAGGTGCTTGTGGCTGTGATCTTTACAGTTCCTCTTGTCAATAGAAATAAAATCTCCTGGTCTCTTTTATGCATGTAGCTGCTACATCCTAGAGGTAATGGCCAGTTCTGTAGTGCTGGGTAATTTTCCTAAGATGTAAGTGAAGTTCCTTTACTTGTGTCCTAGCAAAGATCAGTGTACAGTCCTTAAAAATGTTGCATTTGTTACATGTTCTGGTTTTGATAATATATTCTGTACAGCAGTTTCTGAGAATTAAATATTTACCCCTGTTTTTTTACTATATAGCTGTCTAACCATGATGCTTGTCAAAATTACCATCTTTTGTGTATGCTTATTAATGTCGTTTGTTAATCTTCTCTTTTTTGAATAGAACTTTTTGAGATCCTTCATGCAGATTGTTTCGTAGAATTACAGAACAGCTGCTATTAGAAGGCATCTCTGGCAATATTTGTCCAACCCCTACTCAAAGCAGGGGCAACTACAGCTGGTGTCTCAGGACTTTGTTAGTCAGGTTTTGAGTGCTTACAGACACTCTACAGACTCTCTGGACACCCCATTTCAATGTTCAATAACTCTTACAGAGATCTTAGCACTAAATGATGACTCTTTCCAATATGTAGAGTACAGGAAGCAAGGCTATGAAGCATCTGAAATCAAAAGTTGATTGTCAGGATCCTGCCCTTAGTAACTAATTGGCTTTGGGGACTGATCCAGGAATTAGCAGTATGTTTTCAAAGGCATGACTTAATAGAGAGTAAAAAATATTACCAGTTCTGACTTGGATGTTGTTGTTCTGAGTGTTGAAAGAAGAAAGTATGGGGAGGATTGAATTTTCTTAGTGCAGGTCACTTACTGCATTCTTGGAATGCCACAGGTGGATGTTTATCTTCTCACCTCATCGCTGCCTCAACACATCATGTTGGACTTGGTGCAAGAAAGAGTTAATTTAAGGCAACTTGTGCAAGTTGCTGCAGATAGTATGAGTCAAAGACATTTTTTTCCAATGGCATGGTGCATTGAGCCCAAGCCACAGTGGAACTGGCGTTCAGGAGTTGAAAACAGATGTCTCTGTTTTGTGCATACTCACTGGCAGTGACTGGGATAGAAAACCAATTTGAATACGAAGTAAAGAGTTGCCCAGAGGAAGTAAAGAGTAGTAACTGTATCTATGGCCAAAAAGAGGTGGAAGGCACTGGATGAGATACATGGCCTCTGTCTTTTCATATTACTGCTGCTGACTCCCTGCCCTAAGATGACCTGCATGTTGGCACTCTTTAAACTGATGACTTGTTTATTTTTGTTTGCTTTCAGTTCTAGATTGACATTGCAGACCATATTCTTGTACTGCTGTACATCCTTTATAAATTGCTTTAAGATGATTTAGTGTGATAAGATGATACAAAAATTGAAGTCATTATTGCTATCTGTATCACCAAAGGCATTGGACAGCTGGCATTGAACTGCAAGAGATTAATTTTCGTAGTTTTTTTTACATTAACCCATAGAAGTCTTCTTGTTTATGATTTCAAAGCAAGTTTTTCTAATGGAAAGGTCATCCTCCATAGTGTGTAGTGTTTGAGAGACATGGAAGGGCAGAAAATGTTTGAACCCTGTCATTTTTTATCTGATCAATAACCTCTTGCTTTATTAATAGTAATATCCCATTATTTTGCATTGCATTGTATCAAAATACCACTAACTGCTTGGTTTCGGGCAAATATAATGTGTCCCTTTAAATTCTTGCCATTTATCTTGAATTTTCTAATTAAAATAATAATAAAAATTCTGTACTCATTGCTGTTTTGTAAGGAAAGAGATAGAATAAGGGCCTTATCTTGCTGTCTTGAGTAACATTTTATGATGAGCTAAATTTTAGCATTCATCCAAAAGCCACAGTAATAGTAGCATAGAGGCTGCTGCTTTGCAGAGTGTAACTTGCTCTTCACTGTCTTCTGCTTTCAGAATAAAACCTGAGAAATCAAAGATGGTATTATTAACAATTAAGAAACACAATCAGAACTAGAGAGGTAAAAATTTGAGTCTGTTTAAAAAGCGAACCAAACCACATGCCACTTTCCAAGGTAGTATCCATGTAGCCCCAGTGTCATATGCCGGTATTGGCCAGGGCACCTTTGAATGTCAGATGTACGTACTGGGAACTGAGGGTAAGTAGGGAGCTGCAGGGCACTCCTCCCTGGTCTAGCTCACAGCAGTGTTGAAGACCAAAGTAAGTAAGTTTTGGTTTTCTTCCTGAGGTAAAGCTCTGCCTGACGTCTTGGTTCTCTGCTTGGTCCAAAAAACTTCTTTAATGTTGGTTGAGCCAGTGTGCTGTTTACTTACAGCATAGCAATGCCCAAAAGATGGAGATAGAGTTCCACTAGCAGCATCTGGAGAGTGTGGATAGTTGGATTTTTTTTAACATCTACAGTCTGCATGGGTTCATGGTTCAACATTGTCTTAAAGGTACGTCATGAACTGAGAGTGGTTGCCTGCAAAGACCATAGGCTTCTTAGTTGGGCAAATGTCTTTTTCTAGTTGGACAAACATCCTTTTCAGGAATGATGTAGACATAGCTAGTAGTGCGTAGGGAAATTTCTGGCTCTTTTTCTTGTTTTGCTGTGATAGGTTACTGCTGAGAGGGATTTGGAAGGCTGGACACAAAAGTACAGGGCCCTTCTGAAAAGTTATTCTATTACACTATGAATTGCAATGATATTCATCCTCAGTATGCCTTAAATTGATTAAGTTGGTAAAATTCACTTTCACTGGTGGTTTCCTGGCAGTAATGTAGATGCTTCAAAATAGGTGGTGGTCTACTTAGGCATCTGGACCAATTGTAGACTTATAGGGAATATCCTGCCTGTGGGAGACCAACTGGCACTGAAGAGCAGCAATCAGAAATGGCACAAAATACCTATTTTACATGCCTTAATGTCTCACAAAGCACAAAATAATACAGAAAATCAAAAGAAAAGGAGGAGTTGAACATTGATCTCTGACAGTAAGGAACTACTGATGAAACTGATGAAGCAATAATCTCTCAGGCTGAGGTATTTCAGGGCTGAGATTTTTTTCTATAGCAAATTATCCCTTCAGAGTAAGAATATTGCATTCATGGAAATCCTTGGGTGATTTTTCTTTTTGCTTTTTGCACCCAGGCCGTGCTTTGCTGAGGCTTACTGACAAAAAGCTTGAACGAATGGGCATTGCCCAGGAAAGCCTGCGACAGCACATTCTGCAGCAAGTCCTTCAGCTGAAGGTGAGAGAAGAAGTCCGAAACCTCCAGCTGCTTACACAAGGTATGAAAAATAACGTTGATATGGACAGTTATTGAGGTCAGGCAGGAGAAGTCTGCCTGAGGGTATAAAAAGTGACTTGACGTTCTCCCGCAAGAAATGATGCGTGAAAACGTCTCATAGATTCCACATACTTTCCAAGGTGGCAACAAAAGGTAAAATAATGCATAAATAAATAGAGATGTTCAGCTGCCTGTTTTGCATGATGAATAGGCTCCATCTACAGCCTGATTGTAGCCTTATTTAACAGTCTGCTTACTAATATGGAAATAATTACATATAAAGGACACAAGTAATGAACATACTGGCTTTACAGACATTTTGCATTAATTGCTTACTTTCAGTGTTAGATAAAAGAGTAATCTCTATAACCTGTATTATGATAAGAGCTGTCAGTAGAAAATTACCTATTAGACACCTTTTTTTTTGCATGTTGGAGTAATTTTATTGACTTGAATTGAGTTGTTTCTAATTTATGCTGCTAAAAAAAATCAAACTTGGGCTCAATATGGAGATTTTGATTAGACAGGGAAGAAGGAGTAACAAAAAAGCTTGAACATATTTTCCAAATGAGGGTAAAATGGTTTATGATGACTCATGTTATTAGCTCTCTTAAGGCTTTCAGCAGCTGTAGTAACTTGAAAGAAAAGCAGTTATTGTGGTTATTGTAGAGAACATGTAGAGACCTTCTGCTATGTATCTGCAACAGTTTGTCGCTGTTGAATGTTGTTGAGTAGTCCAGTGCAATACCATAAACCTGATAACTTCTGTGGTGTTTTGGTTCAGTGCCCGTTATATGTCGCATAATATGAAAAATATAGTGTTCTTCAGTAGATGCACTGTATTTTTAACAAAATGTCCTTCACACATGACACTGTTCCTGATTAAGCCTTGCTCACTGTGTTTGGGGAAAAAGTCTCTGATTAGTTGAGTAAGCTGCATTTTATCTCAAAGAGCTGATGTCTCAACTGAATTGTTCCTTCAGGCTTGGTGTCTTGTGGATTGTGATGAGGAGCTTTTGGTCTCCTTCATTTTGCTGTGATCTGTGACTATGAGCTTACCTCATCTTGTGTCATGTCAAAGGCAGTGCACATGCTGGAGCATCAGTATCTTCCTCAGATGTTTAAAAATGTTCCTTTTTTCTTCAGCTATTCATACTTTTATCCATTATTCCTACATCCTTTTCTTCAGTATTGGCTGGATTCTCTCTTTCCCTACATCTTAAGTGTTACTTGAGAGTTTGCTGAAATGAAGAGCTCTGGTCACCAACCATCAGTTTTAGGCCAGCTCACAGCATTTGGGATTGTATTGATAGGCGACAGTGAGGACCCACTAGCTACAAATATGGGTCAGTTGATGGCTGCAGTCCAGATAGATTTCTCCATAAACCTTTATTTGGCATTGAGAACGATGTGTTTCCAGGCTTCTCATTTATTGTTTCCCTGTGTTCCCCTCTGGACACATCAGCTGGTGTATGAGTCATGTTCATTCAGACAGTGGCAACTGCCATTTCAGGAATTCAGGGCAGCATCCGTTGATATCTATTCCTTGCTTGAGCAGTTGAGGATGCAATTTTGGACTGTGGTAAAAGGATGAATAAACACATACTGAACAATGAAAGACACGCTACTGATAAATGTATGAATGTGTGTTTAATGCAGTCTTTCTCTGCTGTGTTGAGAGAACAGTATTGTTTAGTCTGATCATATAAAGACATGCCATCATATGCTTTATGAAAACCAGCACAAGCTTGTAAAAAAGCTGGTGGTCTGCAGCTCCTGCTGCCTTCCCCCACTTCAGGTCTGCTCCAGCCTTCCTACATAGAGCTGAAGTTATGGGGCAGCACAACAGTCCATAAAACATTCCCCTGTGCATCATGTGTTGTTTGCAAGCACTAAGGTTAAGATTTCTCAACTACAATGCAGTCTGCAAAGCTCTGTGTGTGTCACTTGTTCTCCAAAACTGATTCTGTTCCCTTGTCCGGTTTCTCCAATCTGTGTCTACTCATATGCTTACTATGGTTTATACATTCCTAGTCCAGGTTGCTACTGGAATAGCTTTCTGTGAGTACTGTTCTGTTTTGGAGAACATTTGGAGAACACTTTTTTCTCTGAAAAGTAGCACATTTGCATACCAGCAGTTTCTGCCTTTTGGAAATTCCACTTGCAAAATGCAGGTCACAGTGTAGCTATTGCTGCACTGTGCTTTACTGTCCTCCAGAACGTCCTCCAAAAAGAGGGGAAGAAAAGCCTTCTGTCTCTTAGTGCACAACTCAGGAGATCTTTAAGTGAAAGAAGCCATTAAAACCCCTTTCTGAATTAATTTAGCTCACAAGCAATGAGGTCCTAATTCAGAGCCCATTGATGTCGGTGAAAAGACTTCCACTGACTTCAGCTCATACCCCAGCTGAAGCTGGAGCCAACAGAGACAGTTTTAAAAGAGCATTATGTAATACTTAGCAGATATTTTAAGTGGGTTTGTATTCTGTTTTCTGCAGAGAAAGTTGACCTCATTTTGAAAACTTAGGAGAGAACTGGCATTCTTTTCTCCTCTTGTTTCAGAAAATTACTTAAAACTGTTTCATTCTTCTTCATTCAGGACGCACCATCCAGTCTGTTCGGAGGATCTTAAAGCCAGAATAATGCGTGATTGTGTAATTGAAGGCTTGAGTTTGAGGAAGACTTTTGTTAGGATTAGGAACTGCCTGATTGAGGCTATTATCAACAGGAATGCTATTCCGACCTCTGCTAGGGTAGAAGGACACAGGCCCAACTACTGATCCATGCTTTTCCCCCAAACTTAGAGATGTTGAGGAACTAATTTCACAAAATGTTTTTGAATGTCTCTTGAGAAGAGCTGTGCGTTGTTGGAAACACCATAATTACTGTTATCACTGTAAGCCTGAGTTGAAAGATCGTTGTAAAAAAGCCTTACTTAACTATACAGAGAAGGAAGAAGTTACTTTGAGATTTTTCATTGTGAGTCCTGCTTTTGGCTGGCATAGAAGAGACTGTCCTCAAAGTGGTAGAGCAGTGCTATGTGTGATTCTGATCAAAGTATCCATAGACAGCAACCTGCTAATAGGGCTGAGTTTAAGAAGCATATTTGGATTAAATGATACCTGCATTTAAGGTGATGTTGAGCCCCCTGCTAAGCTCCTGTGTGAGTTTCATAGAGGGTAAAGTCTTACCTGAACCTGCTGCCAGGCCACAGAATATGCCAAATCTTCTTCAAAAAAATCTCTCCTGCTAGCAATATGCACTAGAATAAGGTTTTATGCTTCACTGAAAGCCATCACAGCTGTTGATACCTGCTGAAGTTATTTCTTCAGTAAGTTTTCTGCTCATCCTCCCCGGTGCTCTAAAAACATATGTATCCAAAACATATGTGCCCAGTAATAACCACAATAAGGCCCATTTTTTCCTTCCTTCAATTTCTGAAATAGAATTCAGAACCTGTTATATTACCTTAGCACTGAATTCTTCCAGGAAGGGAACTGCAGGCCTTCAGTGATGCATTTCATCTTCCGAGGGAAGATGAAGTAAAAACCATGTATTATTCTAGAGATGGATCATTCACTGGGTTTTAGAGGAACCTTATAACAGAAACATTGCCTTCAAGGTCCATGTGATGAATAAAGTAGGACCCCTAGCTGAAATGTGTTATAAGGATCTTTACAGCATTATTAGCATCACAGTTCTAGAGTAAAAGCTGAATTGATCAAAATCTGAGCTGTTTAGCAGTAAACGTTCCCTAGCTGTCAGAAACATGATGCTAGTTCCTGTTCACCTTATCTGCTTCTTCCTTGTGAATGTTGAAGGAGGAATGAACCTGAGCACTGACATTCCAGCTTGCAGCACTGCATGTGAGAAGATTTGTTGTCATTTTCCACAATCAAAGCCTTGAAATACTGGACTCATTCCCATCTTCTGAATTCTTACTTATGAAGACCTTTTCTGCTGTGGTGGCTCCAATACACAGTTTGAATGATTGAGGGTTACACACCTGCCTAAAAAGGGACTGGGTGGTCAGAAAACCTGAGAACACGGAACATTGCAAAGCACAGAACTAGAAGGTCATTTGGAGTTAAAAGAGATGCAACTTGCTGTCCACTTACTGTGTAGGTTTTATGGATACTGTGGTACCTGAACTGCCACTGCCTACTGTCCTTTCATATCCCTTGAAGAAGTGTTGTAGAATCATAGAAGATCATCTTAAGATCATCTATTTCCAACCCCCCTGCCATGATCAAGGACACCTCACACTAAACCATATCACACAAGGCTCTATCCAACCTAGCCTTGAACACTGCTAGGGATGGACCATCTACCACTACTTTGGGCAACCCATCCTAGTGCCTCACCACCCTCACAGTAAAGAACTTCTTCTTTATATCCAATCTAAACTTCCGCTTTTGAAGTTTGAACTCATCACCCGTTGTCCTATCACTACAGTCCCTAACAAAGAGTCCCTCCCCAGCATCCCTATAGGCCCCCTTCAGATACTGGACGGCTGCTATGAGGTCCCCATGCAGCCTTCTCTTCTCCAGGCTCAACAGCCCTAACTCTCTCAGCCTGTCTTCATAGGGGAGGTGCTGCAGTCCCCTCATCATCCTCGTGGCCCTCCTCTGGACTTGTTCCAGCAGTTCCATGTCCTTTTTATGTTGAGGACACCAGAACTGCGCACAGAGCTGCAAGTGGGATTTCACTAGAGCAGAGTGCTGTTTAAGATCAGCACATTTGTTTATCATCCCTGTAAAGAAGTCAGAACAACTGATGTTTGTGAGAGACGGTCATCCTGTTACACTTCCAGGATGTACTGTTTTCTTTCCTGGGTATGTTCTGGACTCAAGGTTTTGGCACTCAAGGAATCGTGAGTTCCTTCCGCCAGAAATGCTCCTTTTCTTGTCTGTAAAAAACAGCAGATGTTGCCTGTGCGAGCGCTCCAGGTAGGCAGTGTGTTTGCCTGCCCAGGCAGCTGCTGGGGGAAGTGTGTAACACTTGAGGAATCTCGGTTCCATGTCCCTGTGGTGGTACTCAGAGGCGTGCAGCATTTAAAATGCTGACTGTCTTCTTACCAGGCACCCCTTCTTTTGTTTTCATTGTCTTGACCTCCTCTGTTTCTTTTCTCTAACCCTGAAGCTTCCAGCTCGTCCGGAAGGGCCTTTCTTCTTATAGCATGAATTGCTATGCAAATGTTTCGTGCATATGCTGCATATGTGGCATCTATCCAAGGTACAGAAAACAACACTTGATATTTCAGAAGAGTTCAAGCAAACTTAATTCCCAGCTGATTTCCTTTGCTGTGCTCTTGTTATACTTCAAAATATCTGAGAGACCCTGTGAGTTGTACACAAAGTACAGCATGGAAAAACTGTCATAAATTACCCCAAAGCAATAATTCATCCCTTATCATAGCATCAAAACTGTGTTCCAAGACTCAACATGCTAAACAGCTTGATTATAAGTAATAAATCTTAACCTTTTTTCTTGATATGTTTTTATTTTCACTGTACATTCATATCTCTTTTATTCCTTTCCATTCTATATCCTTTTTTCCTGTACCACTGTAGCAATTGTAGCACTTAACACTGCTCTTCAAGACTGCAAAAATTTGCTTCCATCCATTAGATCACAAAAGAGCAGTATTTGTTGCATGTTTTCCACTTGCAGTCAGGGACATTTCCAGCTCTTACAGGGAACGCAGGCTCTGGAGTCAGAAGCTGTAGTTGTTTCTGAGACATTCTTCAGACTCTGTTAAGACTGCTGAAAATCAATTTTTTTAGGTTACAAGTGCGCACTGAGGGGTTCTCTGTAGTTCTCATTTGTTTTAGCTGAAGCATATTATAGTATGCGGAGCATGTATCTGAGTGCAGATAAAATGTTTAAAATACATGCGTCAGTGACGATAAATACCAAATTCCATCCATGGCACCAGTTACTTGAATTTCATGTGGCTGATTTCTAACTCAAGGAATATACTTTGTGGTGCAATCAAGGTCCCTGTTAGACCATTGAATTACTATGGTTCTGTTCTTTGTTACCTTTCAGCTATTGCTGTGATGCAGATACATATTCATATCAAATAACTGAGTGATTCAGCTGACAGGTAAAATAAGTTCCAGTACACTGGACAATACATTGTAATGCACTCTGGATAGGCTGAGCACAGAACTGTCCTTCAATGTGTATCGTGTAGTAGTTTGCAGTGTGAATAGGGAAACATGAGCAATTATGAAATCTGTATTGATGAAGTTCTACAGCAAGACTTTAGCTGTATAATATTATGATGTGCTTGTATTTTTATGTGTTTCTATAAATAATATTACAACTCAGTCTGCTGGGAATGTAGTAATAGCTGTTTTGTATGATTGCAAGGACATGCTTGCAGTTGTCTGGCTTTCTTGTTATTTTATTGACGTCGATTTTTTTTGTTCATTCCTGCTTTTCACATTTCTCAGAAGTCTACAGGAAAATTTAGTCTGGAAAGTTTAGTCCTTCTGAGCTAATGCCTACCCAAAACTGTCTTACACTTTTGATAAATAGATATTACCTGTACATATACATACACACACATATATGTACATATTTCCCCGCTCATATAAATTAGAAAGAGAAAAAACAATTTTGCTCAAGGTTTAAGTAAAAAATAAACTATTGGTGTTTGTGCTGCAGCCAGTCATGGAAGGCTTTCAACTAAATAGGAGAGTTTGGGCAGGCAGAGGATGTGATGTAACAACAGCTGATTGTAGTAGTAGTGCCAGTAGAAATCACTTGTTTTCACCCAGCTGAAAAGAAGAGGCTGGCAAAAGGGATTCCAGGAATAGGTACAGTCTTTCACACAGTTTAAATACATCAAATCTACACATTGTAAGACGGTGCCATTTACAATGTAACATATTTGTCATTTCTAATGAGATTTTCCCGAAGTCAGACATAGAAGAAAATTAGAGTTGATAGTTGTTTTATAAAAGAATTGAAGAAAAACTAAGTGCCAGCTATAATTCAGACTCCTTAGGAAGCACACAGGAATTTTCACTGATGACATCAGCTAACACCTTTGTGGTCAAACTGTGTGGATAACGTTGGAAGAAATAAACGCCATTGTCGGTCAGATCCTGTAGCCCCTATCTCAGTGTCCATCCATGGCAATAGTAGATGCTGCTTAGGCAGAGCCCAGACCCCTGTCCTCTCTCTGTGGTCCCATCCCCTTGGGCTCCCCAGCATCCAGAATTGCTGCATTAGGAAGAGTACTTCCCTGCCTAATTCTTTTAGTATCCAATGAGTATCTATCTTGTTGTCAAGAAACAAGTTTTTCACAAGTTTTTTTGCAAACCAGTACATAATCACTGGCAGCCTCAGTGGTGCCAAAAACACCAAAACCTAACTTGGCATGTCTTTAGTTGGGTATCTTCTGTCTTCCACAGAGACTGTAAGCCATCCTACTATAGTGTGCATGCAGTAGTAGCTGCACATCCTCTATTTCACCCGTGACACATCAGGCATATTAGATAAATTACACCTGTTGCTCTCCATTCATTATTACAGAAGCTCAGGATGGCTACCAGATGTATTTGTCTACATGGTTGATGACCAAACTTAGGTGAGATTAATTCCCACTCACTATGCTAGATGTAAATGTCTACACTGGAAAAAGTTGGTCCGAAAGCTGGATGAATTGCCCTCTTCATTCACGGTTCTGATTTTATGAAACTGGTGTTGCTGATGCCTGCATGAATGCCTTCTATTTGAAAAGTGTTTCACCATATTGGCACTTTTAACAAACATGAAAGTCACTTAAAGCCTTTTTGAAAAGGTAAAATAAAGTTTTGCTGTTTTGAATCCCTGAAGGTGAACATTGCCAAATAGTTCAAAAGCATTTTTCTTCCTGTTGTTACTAGCATTTATGGCCTGTGCAATAAAGATTTATAATTATGGGAAAGATTCAAGGGAGGCTGGAGAAAAAGCCTCACCTTGTTATGCCTTTGTGAAGTTACTTTTCTAAGTTGTGTAAAAAGAAGCTGTTTTATTTAAAAGCTTCTCTTTTTCTCTTTATTTTTCTTTTTATTCACATTCTTTAAAAGCTTTAATGTAATTTTTAAAATGAATGTGGTTCTATTCAAATAAAAGTTTACTTTAATGGCTTTCATGCTTCATATGATGGAGTACCTTCATTTGCTTAGTTATACACAGACAGCCAGCAGTGTTATGGACTGTTCCTTTATTACTAAGCAGTATGCAGATCTCTGGCATCTTCCATAAAGGAAAGGGTGGGATTTTTTTAAACTCTTTATTGACATGATCATAAAGCATGGGTTTAAGCCCATTGTTTTATGACATGCTCAAGTATGATTAATAATTTTAACGATGCTGGTTCCCCCTCAAGATCAATAATATAGAATTTTTCCAGTCACTATTTGAATGGATTTTAATTGAAATTGATTCCCTATAAAATAATAAATTGAAGTGTAATAACAATGATCTTGTGGTCCTTGACATTAAAGAGTTCTGAACTCTAACAAAATTCTGAACAGTTTTCAAAAAGTACTTGTTTTTTCTCTATGCAATGGAAGTATTCATAAAGCACCTCTATGTTTTTCGTGTCAGCCTCAAGTCCAGCAGATGATGGCATCAATACAGCAGCTTTAATTTACAACATGGAAATGGGGCAGCAAATTGCTGTGTTTTCTTAAAGAAGTATTTTCTATTTGCAGTTCACCTACAGTTGGATTTTGTGTTCCTGAAATTTAAATACATCTTGTTATGCATTGGGTTACATTTGAGGGTTTTATCAGTAAAAAAACCTCCCAGTCACCTGACTTACTGTTACCTGTACAAAGAAAGGGTATAGTAAGAAAATCTGCTGTGAGTAACTCTGTAAGAACTTCAGTGGTTTTCCAAAGGTGTCACTTGTGAGGACATTGAGTCAGTCTCTGACTGTTTTTCTCAGTGTCAGAGCAATGAGTTGAGGTTTAGACAGTACATACATGGCAGTCCCACACAGTTCTGAAGCTCCTCGACCACACTAAGGTTTCATCTGCATCCTAGAATTTATTCTCGGTTCACCTTACCCATATTGTTGGAAAGGTAGTTGGTTTACATGCATTTGGCTTGTACAGTGACTTTCATCTGAAGACAACCTGCTTAGCAAAGAGCCAGACTCATGAATGTGCACATCATATTATATCCAGGCAGCCTGGTATAAAACATCAGGACTCTGGCTTGGCGTATTCACTCAACTATACAAGAGGCCTAGAGCTCTCATCCTCAGGAACCGTAGGGATAGGCAAGGTGGAGACTTTAGTACATGAACAGAAAGCCATGTCAAGGTTCTTCAAGCTTGAGTGCAGTCAGAAGTCATATACGTTGACATGGTTTTAAAGTTTTGAGTCCTCTCCACTAGAAACAGCATTCAGATCTTCCCAGTCAGTTCATCTGGGATATCCAGCTGCCAAGCCAATCAGTTGGCATTTGATGATGTGAGATGGAGTTGAAGCAACTCCAGAACCTCAGCATTGAAACAAGTAATTTTGCCATGTTCCTTTATTTTTTACTGAGACCAGTTGGGAAGCTTATTGTCTGTGACGTGAGCTGGCAGACTCTGAAGTTCAGTTCTTGAGGCTTTTTTGTGTTGAGAGACCACTGTTGTGTAGGACTTTCAGGAGCTCTTTTCTGAGAGAAAAACCTGAAAGAAGCAAAGGTCTTGCACAGCAGAAAGAGGAGGTTCTTACTGATTATGACTTTGTTCAGGGAGCATAATGCAAAGCTTTTGTGGTTAAAATTCATTCTCCAAAGTCCTAAGCCATATGGGTTTTGTTCTCTTTCCTCTTTGGCATATGTCAGAGGTAGAGATGGAGAAGAAATGGTGAGCACATTTCCTTCTTTCTTTAAAATGTTAGGTCATTCAAGTTGTCTTGAGAACTTACTGTATTTCTTTTGGTCTTTCATTCCTTTAAGAACTCCTGAGTAACTGAGGATTGTTGTTAAAGTTGGGCCAGGAGATTAATATCTCCTGCTCTAGTTTTCTTTTGTTGATTTTACTTTAGTCTGAATGTTTAGAGGACTTACTGGACTACAGTGATCTGGTGAAGAATTTCCTCAGCTTGTTCCAGAGTGTAACTATGTGGAACATTTTTCAGCCATTCCTTGTGTTTTTCTGTTATAAGGTGCCAAGGTGGTCCAGCCGTATTTAAAGAACCTTGGATGCTGGCAGGAGCAATCAGCATCATCCTTGACAATGGACTGGCTTTTAAAAGTGTCATGCAATTAGGGATGCAGATAGACCTTTGAAAATTCCTTGTGCTGTACACTCGTAAGGTGTCATAATTCTTGGTCTTTTACAGACTTTGAAGCAAGTAAACTGTATTTCAGGCAGAAGGGAGAGGAAAGAGGGAGGGAAGGACAGTCCTAGCTTTGAAGCTCCACTGACAAATCAGTTGTCACATGCCTGCTTTCTGTAGGTGAACTGATGGACAAAGGTAGAGCAGTTGATGTCGTCTACCTGGACCTTGTGCAAAGCGTTTGACACTGTCTCACATGACATCCTTGTCTATAAGTTGGAAAGACATAAATTTGATAGGTGGACCACTCAGTGGATAAAGAACTGGCTGGATGGCCACACACAAAGAGTTGTGCTCAATGGCTCA